>CDMY01000391.1:36540-69048 GCA_001179505.1 Vitrella brassicaformis | reverse complement strand
GGGGGGGGGGGGGGGGGGCCTGGGCCTTTCGTGTGTGCGTGTCGTGTGTTTCTACGAATCGAATGAGGCTCTCTCTTGCTTGAGGCAGCATCCACGCATCCACCTCATCTTATCTAACCATACCGATACGCTACGCCTGCCTCTCTCGACTCGAGTCCGTGTACTCGCTTGTCTCTCGCTCGCTCTCCCCTGCTGCATTGCATGCCTAGGTTTTTTGCAAGCCGACTGACTAACTGACGCATCACACCCACACATACACACACTCACACACAGACGAAATGCGGGCCATCGGTCAGCCAGTAAGCCAGCCCGCCATCTGTCTTATCTCTAGTGATCTAGATGAGGAGGAGACAGAGAGCCCGTCAGCGGACCGCTCTCTCCCCTCCAATCCCTCCCCCTCCCCAATGCCCCTCCCCTCCCTCCCCAATGCCCCTCTTGCCCCCGACACAGATGGCCAGACAATGACTGAGTGTAGACTTTGGAGCATAGAGCAGGTAGCCGACTAGAACTTGTACAGGCGGGCGAACAGATATGGGGAGGGGAGGGAGGGAGGGGCAGCGAGATACGTACGTATGTTTGCAAGAGACAGAGAGCAGCCGAGTGTATGGTAGCTATGCATTATCTTTCCTCTCCACGGCTGGCCAAGTGTAGGTAGGTAAGATTGCCTTTCTCTTCTCAGCGATTGCCTAATCCAATCCGATTGATTGCCTAATCCATGCCTGCTGCGTGCATGACCATGACCAGCTCACTCACTCACTCACTCACTCATTCGATGATGGAGCCTTTTTTTCGTCCGCTGGTGCGCTGGTCGGCCGGCCTGTGTGTGACGATGGATGGATGCGGATGCATCTCAGCGAAGCACGGCTGCTACTACTCAGCCACTTCTTCGCACTTGTCTGGCCGAGCCAGGTCTGCACCCAGCCAGCGCCGATCGCAACACACACCACATCACACTCCACGGACAGTGTCTAAGTGAAAGGATGCCCGCATGCTCATGCCTGACCGGCGCTCGTCGCTCTCGTCTGTCTGTGTGTCTGCCTGTCTGTCTGTCTGTCTGTCCGGTGTTTACAGCTGGTAGTGAGGTTTTGGCGACCCTCAACACAATCAGTCTGCGTGCCTGCCACACGAGTTGAGTTGATACCGGTCCGACTGCCTTCTTGGCTGCCTGGCGGTGGTGATGTGTCTGAGAGGGAGAAATGGTGCGTATCGTAACCATGCGGTCGGTTGTGTGCAGTGATACAGTGATATGAATGAAATGGGGCGTGGCGTGATTTCTGTCTGTGTCTGTCTCACGCGCGTATGTCTGTTTGTGTGGCATGTCGGCCGGGTTGGTCTCAAGTGTCGCCGGCGGTCCGGTCGACATGCGATGCCTTTCCAGCCGAGTGCCACAGACAAGCGGACAGACGCACACCGAAGCAACCAAGAGATGGCATGCCAATCGACGCTGTACGTGTCGACCTGCCTCACTGAGTGTCCTGTGCCATGCATGGAGTGGATGAGTGGAGTGCGCTGTGGCGGGCGGAGAGGAGAGTGTTAGGGTTTTTTCCTGCCTACTTTTGTACAGACGGACAGACAGTTTATCTATCTAGCAAGCAAGCACTGCAGCAAGTATGTAAGACAGCCGGGCGATGACAGCCACCCACTGGCACCCACCCACCCACTGCCCACCGAAAGACGGGGGGAAGGACAGGCCAGAAAGACGGACAGACAGACAAGAGATGATGGTTGGTGGACAGACAGACAGGACACAGCGGACCGGACGGTCGAAAATGAAAATCAAGAGAATAATGGCCGGCCCAGGGCAAAGGATATTCTTGACTTGTCGCTCTTGCACGCACGAGTGTCATGTCGTGTCCATGGTTGGCACACACATACACGCGTCTGTCTGTCATGGATCATGCCAGTTAGGTATACACCATTGGTCGGTCCCGTCCATCGATTCAATGCATTCCCCACCCATCCATCCATCTATATATCGCGTCTACTGCTGCTGCTGCGCCGCGCCTCGCCTCGCTGGCAGGCAGCATCATGCTCCGGCCCCTCCCCACTCACTTGTCGGTGCGGGGGCGCTTGAACAACAAAATGTGCGGCTCCGGCCTGCGCACACCGGGAGGCAGACACAGAGCATCCATCCATCCACTGCCACAGATGTGATGCGAATGCATTGCAATGCAGGTGCGTGGGATGGATGGAGATCTACCCACTTGTATATGCCGTAGTGGCGCCAGCCGCTGGACTGTGTGAGGTGCAGCACCTCACGCCACTCCTTCTCCGTCTGCACACACCAGGGAAAGCGACGAATGATGGATGTGCCATTGGATGACATTGGATGGATGACCGTGGGCATTTCCCCAGCTGTGGCTTACATACCAGGAGTTCGTCCTCGCCGTTCTTCCGTTTCTCGCGGATGCACTCGTCATAGATCTTCTTGGTCTGCGAAGAAAGAACCACCATCCAGCCAGCCAGCCAGCCATCCAGCCATTGGCCTTCTCTTGCCAGATCCATCATTGTCGGACCGACCTCTTTGTCGAGTATGACGTGCCGGAACTCGTGGGTGTCGTCGCGATAACGCTCACTATAGGACGGCTTCGCCAAATGCGTCGCCATGGCGTAGCGGCGGAACTTTCTTTTTCCGTTTACTGATGGGCCAGGATGCGGCCATTTATATAATGCAATGGATGCATACCACCACAAATTCCATCGATCCATGACGTATTCACTGTACACATGATGCACCACAGAAGCGAAGCATCTACTCCCCCCCGTACATCATCTAGCTATCCCCGTCAGAAATCGACTCAGAAGGCTCCGACTGCGTCAGGCTGCCCGCCGATTTTTTCTTCCCGTCGGTGTCGGCTGCAGGGACCACACCGGTCTCTACGTAGTCATCGCTATCGATGTCCCCGTAGCTATCGTCGTCGTGAGCCGCCTCACCCCCCTCATCAGCACCATCACTATCATGGCCCAGCGGGTATTGGTCACCGCCGCCAGCTCGAGGGAAGTGGGCCTCAAGAATCGCACGACACTGTGAGCAAGAAAAGGCGGGCCATACGGTGAGGGGAGGAGCTGGGTTGCCTTGTGTATTCATATATGTGTTGGTTGTACTGACCTTATGTGCGATGGTCGGATCTTCGCTGTCCTGCAGCTCGATGATCTTGTCCAGGCCGCCAGCCTCTTGCACCATCATACACCAGAGGTTGATTGGGTAGCCCTCACGCACCTGCACCTGCCACCCTTCACTGCACGCATTGGACACACAACGAGGATGCTTCGTGTGCCTGTATGTGTGTGCGCAGCATGTGTGAATATGCATACTATAGGATGTTTGTGAGTCCGTTGAGGGCAACAATGGTCTCGTTGCGGTCTTAAGCTAGCTCTAGGAGACGACACAGGGGCTCCACACATCCACAATTGGCCAGAGATTCAACCTGAATGAAGAAACGGGGGTCACAGAAACCACCCCACTGACCATGTTGATTGTGTCTCCCTCTGCGTACCTGCTGCTGTGATCCGGCCGTCGCTGCATTGGCAATGACCCATGCGGCCTCTTGGCCCACCCACCACTCGTCTGTTGCGACCATTTCGACCAGCCGAAGTACCAGGCCGCCATCGATAACTGCCTGGATGTGCTGACGCGTGCCTGCACAAATCAAACATGCGGCGTCCTCTGTAGCTCCCCACCCAGCCACCTACCGGCCACGAAGTTGGATACGACCCAGCACGCCTGTTTGCGAAGGTCGTTCCTAGGTGACAACAGCAGCACACTCAGCTGGGGAAGGGCACCGCACTCGATGAGCGCCTGACGGTGATGATCGTCACCTGAACGACACACAGACAGAGTACCTATTGGCCCCTCGGGCTTGCCACCCACCCACCCACCAGTGGTGAGGACGTTGCCCACTGTTCTCAGGGCAGATGTCTGGACTTCCAAGCTGGCGTTGGTCAGCAGATCCACTACACGGCGGCACGCGCCAGTGCCCATGAATGTGTCGATCTGCCCTGCCGGCCCGTCGGTCAGGTAGGCCAGTGCCCAGCAGGCGTTGATGAGCACTATTTCGTCTTGCTGGGGAGTGTTGATGAGGCCGACGAGAGGCGGCAGGGCGGGTGACACCAGACCGAAGAGGGGCCTTGGCCGGCCGCGGCAGAGACCCACGAGCGTCCAAGTGACAGCGCCAAGGAGGGCGAATACCGTCTCGGTATCGCGCAGGAGGTTGAGCAGCGGCTGCATCACCCCAGCCTCCAGCACCAGGTCGCGGTGTGCTGTCGAGTCGTCTGCGATGTGGCCCAGTGCCAACACGGACTGGACGCGCACAGCGTCGTCAGGAGACGCCAGCAGCTGCATGAAGAGCGGGATGGCACCCTCATCGACCACCGCCTGGATCTGCTCCGATGTGCCCGCAGTGATGTTGGTCAGCGCCCCCGCCGCTTCGAATTGTAGTCTCGGGCAGGCCGAGTCGGCGAGTGCCTGGACGAGTGGTTGGATGACGCCCGCATCGATGGACTCCTGGATGGGCGGCTCCTCTCCGATGGACAGCAGCCTGCGAACTGTACTGGCGGCCTCGAGTTTGATGGCTGCATCACCGCCGTTGAGTCCATTGGCCAGGACGTCGAGCAAAGCTGTCATGCTGACGCTCTCCGAGACGCTTTGCTCGACGTCATAACACATCTTGGCAAGGCAAAGGAGATCCGCCGCCATGACGCGCACCCCGAGATGAGTGGACGGGTTCGAGAGAAGCTGCACCAGCGTCGGGACAGAAACCGCACCCGCAGCTGCCAGAGATCTCACCGCCTCCGCCTGGAGCCGCGGACGCCAGCTGTTCTTGAGCAGAGTGTTGAGCACCGGCACCACTCTGGAGTCGACGATGAGCTCACGCGGCGACGGGCTGAGCCGCCGCTGGAGCTCTTGGAAGGTGCTTCCGTGAGGTTGGTTTTGCGCCACGGGAAGATCAAGGACAGAAGAGCCGACCGGGCGGCGGCAATGATGGACAGAATGCCACCCATCACAGAGTGGAAGCCTGGAGAGAAAGAAATAGAGAAGTCCCGTCTATTTACACACTGTTTTCTATTTTTTCACAGGGCGGATGAGGATTTTTTCACGCTGGTTTGTGTGCCTTCTGCTGGTAGGCGTTGGCAGATCTGCCCGCCTCTCGTCACATAGGCGGCTGGCATTCAGCGGATCTCGCTCAATCAGCGCCTCCCTGTCGCAGCAGCAACAACAGCAGCCGAATGAAGGCGCCCCGTCTGGCCAGGGGCACCACCAGCCGTCTGGCAGGCTGTTCCCAATGGAGATTGGGCTGGACATGGAGGCGTGTGACCCGCTGGATGGCTTGAGCGTTTGCATGAACAGGGGCACTGGGCAGCTGCGGGTCATCAAGGGGCTTGACCACACCTGCATTGCCTATGGATGGTGAGCACAACACAAAACACCAGTAAGGGAGGGAGGGTGCACTGCCTTTGCAATGGGCAGATTGGTGTCTGTCGTCTTTGTCTGCGTGGATTGTGTGTGTTGCCTGCAGGTTCAACGATACTTTGAGTACGGAGGGGTGGGGGCATCTCTACCTGCGGACCTCTGGCCACGACATCGCCAGCAATGACGTCAAAATGTACGCCGCAGGTCCGTAAGCTGTGTGTGCACCCTACGCACGAAGGAAGGGCATCCATCAATCAGCAACGCCCGTCTGTGTGTCTGTGTGTCTGTCAGGCTATGCGGAGGGATTCCTCTCTGCCGTGCGAATCGGTCAGCTCTCTGCTTCTTCCATACACACAGACGTTTGTTTAAACACATGGGTCGGTGTGTTGTGTGTCGCTGTGCAGGGGAGATGAATGCCAATCTAGTGGATCTGCTGCTGATGGAGGACCACGACACGGACGCCCTGCAGAACATCGGCGCGCATTTCGAGCGGCAACTGGCGGCGATGAAGCGAGAAATACACTTCCACCACCACACACTGGTCGACGAGATTGACGACCCCTATCTGAAGCACGTCAGATACGCCTTCTTCCAGGTGGGCCACATTGCCTGTGGATGGAAGGCCTCTCGTGTGTGAGTGTGAGTGGGAGGTCTTCTGTGTTTTGTGTGGGCAGCTGTGGGGAATGATGGATGGCTACAACGACAATGCGCGGCACTTCCATGCCACCCCCATGAGCATGACCGACATGATCTTCCTCAACTCACACCCATACATGGGCGACCTCAGGCAGGCCTTCAACACACAGGCCAGCCATGAACGGTACGGTGCGCACACACACCGCACCACTGGCAGGACAGACACACACAACCATCTCTCCCACTGTCTTGTCAGCCAAAAGTACCGGCAGACAGGCCCCCAGCAGCAGCAAGTGGTGGTTGACGACTCACATGTCGAGATGAGCCCGCCCCCCGAGCCCTCCCAGCCGCCCCCTGAGAGCGTCGCTGCCGTGCTCATGCAGACGGGCGACAGCAGACAGAAGGCGGCTATACTCAACAATGCCACCACACAAGTACAGGTCAGCAGGTGGGGAAGGCCTCAATGGGGCATGATGTGATGCATCGATGGCTGGGCGTGTGTTAGGCGTTTCTTGAGTGGTCTCGGCTGGTTCGTCGGTCGGGCCACTGCTCGGCGATGGTCAAGGTGACCGACGACGGCAGCGATGTGCTCATCGGCCACACCACATGGTCCGACTACTCCACCATGACAAGAATATGGAAACGGTCAGTCAGTGAGGTCGATAGTCAGACCGGAGCGGCCAATGCGTCTCGGTATGTCTGCTGGTCTGGTCTTTGCAGGTATGAGTTGAACCTCGGTGCTCTGCCAAAGTCGCAGCTCGCCGCCCCACGGATCAGCTTTTCATCATACGCAGGCACCACACACACACAACACACATACAGATGGCACCTTCGGTGCGAAAGCTGTTCATCCTTCCTTGATTTGATTTGTACGTGCAGGGTTCATCGGATCGGGCGACAGCTTCTATGTGCTGAGCAGCGGTCTGCTGCTGATGGACACCACACTCCCTCTCATCGACAAGGCCATGCACACCCGAGTGGCCGACGAGGAGGCCGCCCCCATTCCTCTTTTCCTCCACGTGGTCGCATGCGGCCGCACCGCCACCACCGGCACACACCTCACCAGCTGCGTCGCCAGACAGAACACAGGTCTGCACAGGGGACACACACACACACACACTCTGTCGAGTGCATTTATGGTGGCTTCTGTGTGTGTGTGTGTGTGTAGGGTATGGCAGCAGCCAGTGGATGGCGATGGATTACGGCCGTTTTCGGCAGTCTGGCGGCCTCACTGACAATGCGTTCTTCCTGCTCGAGCAGTCGCCGGGCCTCACACACTTTGGAGACATCACACACGTACACACGCAGGCTGTGTGGGTGTGCAGGCACATGCCCACCCAACACACAGAGGTCTCCATTCATGTCATGTGCATGTGTGTGTTGACGCAGGTGCTGTCATCTAAGGGCCATTTTCTGTCCACCAATCGCCCGTATTATGACGACGTAGCGAAGGGAATGGGCTACATAGAGGCGCAGCAGGAGCACGGCAACATCTTTTCGTATGACCACAACCCGCGGGCAGTGCTGCTGGCCCACCACAGTGCCGACATGAGCGAGCTGCATGAACTGAGGCAACTCATGACGAGAAACAGATCGCCACTCGACAATCGGTACACAGACACACACACACTCATGTCTCTCTGTCTCTCTGTGCACCCGGCCATTTGTGTGCAGTGAGAGTGGGCTGCCTGAGGACCCCAGCATAGCCATCGCCGCGCGCTTCGACCTCTCAAAGATCGACCCCATACCCAACGGCGCCATCGACGCCAAAGTAAGTGAGCACACAATGGACGCATCCTCAAACACACATCTAGTACTGTGCATCGTGTGTTTGTATCTCATCCATGGCTGGCTGGCTGGCTGGCTGGCTGCAGGTAGTCAACAAGTGCTTGTTTGCGGCAATGATGCCCCAAGGCACGTCCGGTCCGCCCCATATTCCCCTTCCGGCCTTCAAGTGGCGGGGCGCTATAGGTGCCAGCAGCGGCAATGCTTCAGAAATAGAGAGGTGGCCAGGATGGCCGCACAGGGGGCTGCCCAACGAGTGGGCCTTCCACTGGACGCAGATCTTCCCCTCCCGGCACGCCTATGGCGACGATGCGCTGGACGACATCGATGTCTGCTGACTGACTGACTGAGCCAGACAGAGACATGTCATTGATACATTTGTGTATTTTTGTGCCGAGTTGGTGTTGCCATACGTCTGTGTGGGGATGCATGCAAGCCTACAGAGTTAGTGAATCGCTTGTTCCCAGCAAGGAAACGAAGTGGGGTGGGGCTGGGGGCGCTTCCGAGACGCCCCGGCCCCCAAGAATCAAAGCAACGCTTTTTTTCCCGGCGGCATCCTGCTGCTGGACAATGAAGCTTCTGCTGACAGCCTTGCTGATTGCAACTATGCTGGTGACCACGGCCTCCGGGACTCCTTCTCGCCCCATCGACCATCTCGCGTCTTTTCTGTCTGTCGGCGACTGCCCAGCGGACACGGAGGTGTGGTTCCCCGTGGGCGGCGGGGAGTCGCAGCAGTGGAAGAAAGGCAAGAAGCGGCAGGTTGAGGAGCTGCTAACCGATGCCATCAACGATCTCAACCTGCAACGTGCCGCCAACCCCCTCACCGTCACACCTGAACTGCGACCAACTCAGTTTAGGGTCACTGATGCGAGGCTCTGCAGGCGGCAAAAGGGGTCTGTGGTCACTCATAAGGGCTTCACTGGCGCAGAGATACATGTGATCGTCCACGCGCATTCCCTTCATCACGGCCAGGGCGACGGACAGCTCAACCCCTTCGTGCTCTTTCGCTTCAACGAGATGCTCGATCCCGAGTGCACTGATGAGCAAGACGAACAATGGAATAATGGCACCGGCACTGTCTGCCGCATTCACAGATTCTTCCGCTTCCAGCCAGAGAGCACCATCCCCTACGTCCATCAGCTCGCTGCCGGTGATGTCGTCAATGGCGAGACAGCCGTACAGCTCACCAACCCGATCGTCAAGGAGGCGGCAACAGCGCTGCAGCAGAAGTTGGACGGCCTCTGCAAGACAAAGAGGCCGCGCTGGCGGTTCAGTGCTGCAGACGATGTCTTTGCCTCTTATGTCCAGTTTGTGGGCAGAGGTGTACGAGTCCGCCTTGAGTTTGAAATTCCGATGAGTGGCCATGGCTGTCGGCAGGGAGACCACATAAATGGGCCCACAACTGAGCCTTCCTATCACAGATTCTATCACGAAGTGAGATTTAGGGGAGTGACGTATGAGCGGAGTCCCAAGAGCTGGTTTGCCTACCACTGGGGAGGTAACAGTAGCAAACAGATGTTCTTCAAGGAGGGCCAAATTCAGCTGCCATACACACGCATGAAGTGCAGAAACCAAGACACATGCGAGGTCAGTCAGACGTCTCACGGATCCATCGATGACCCCGCACGGTTTCCTATGCTTGTTTTCTCTCAGGAGGATTTCTTCTGTCGGGACCACCTGCCCAACACAATCGGCATCTGTCGATTTCTGTTCCCTGGACAGTCACCAAGGCAATTTTTCCTCAAGTCCAACCCAAAGCACTCAGTCAGTCGGTCAGTCATCATGACAAAACGACTCTCATCCATAATTCAGTGTGCATGGCCTCTCGCCCACACACACCATCCATCCATCATGCCCTGTGTCTAGTCGACGATCAACTGCACAAGGTCCGTATAAGCCCTCAGCCAAATGGTGAGGAAATGCCTCCTTCCTGCCTGTCTGCCTACATGCGCCTGTCTATCTATCTGTCTGTCTTGCTGCCTCGCTTTCTCTCTGTACTGACAGCTATGTACCCATCAAACGTGTCACTGGCTCTCTCGTACCTGGCTTGTCTCACTTACTTCCTCGCTCCCTCCCTCTCTCTCTCTCCATCACAGCCCATCAGTCCCGTCCGAGGACTCTCTCCCATCCGAGTTCGCTGCAGGCTGCCCGCCTGGAATAACCCAGTTCGTCCCGGCCCGCTCAAGGCAACTGCCCGCCGCCCGGCGTTGGCAAGGGAACACCCGATGGGCGTCGGCCTGGGCCCTCGCTCTTCCGGAAGAAAGACTCGTACGAGGGGAGGTGGATGCACGACACATCGCTGAGAGAAGTACTCGCCTGTCTCTCGTGCTGCCAGAGCTGCCCGCTTCCATGACAAGCACCCTCCCCACCCCCTGATCACCACGCAACACACGCACGCACCGGTGTCTTCATACCTGAACGTCGAGGCTGCGGACGAGAAGGGGCAAGGCTGCTGATCTGCGACTTCGTCAGAGAGAGGAGGGGAATCACGAACACTCACGTTGATCAAAGATCTTCACTGCCGACACGTATCCTTTCAAACGGAGGCTGTTTCGAGTCAGCGCACGCACGTCGTTAGTCGTCCGTTCGGTGCTGGTTTTGCAAGCTTAGCTCACACCGGCTCGTAAAAGCTTGCACATGAAATACACTGCAGGAAGAGAAGAAACGCACTCAGGAGGCTCAGGGCCTCGATGTGTCATATCGCGCTCGGACACAGAGAGACCCACAAGTTGAGCGGATCGGCGCCAGAGACCTTCGCTTTTGTGACTATGATGCCAAAGTGCCGGATGAGTTCGACCCCTCGACAGCCCTCACACAAATGGCACACATGCTTTCCTAGCTATCTTGTCGAAGATCAGGTGGGATGAGCAGGCTGTGCTGTGTCTCGAGGCATGCCTTGTCTGTCTGTTTGTTTGTGCCAGCGCGAGTGCAGTGCGTGTTACGCTTTCGCAGCAGCAGGCATGTTTGCCGATCGGCATTGTGTGCGTGACCTGGAGCACGGTGTCGCCCCTTCCCTTGTGATGGACGGACATCGACATACCTTCTCGGCGCAGGACCTTGTCTCGTGTGTTGAGGACTACACTTGCGAAGGTGGGAAAGAATGACAAGAAGCCCATCGATGGTGTCTGGCGAACGACAGGTGGCGAGATCCACGTGGCGTTGGACTACCTGGTCGGGAACGGGGCGGCTCTTGACACTAGCCTGCCCTATATGTCAGGCTGCATGGTAATCATCTCGCCAAGAACGTCACGCCAATCATCCTCTCCATGAGCCTGACAGAGACAGGTCTTCTCTGTGTGACAATGCAGCCCTCCGACATCCATGGCTCCGCGATGGTCAATGACAACCACCACTGTCGCTCTATCAAGAACGTGCGCAAAAGGTCAAACACGACGAGAAAGGACGACGACCAACATCATTGTGTATGTATGCTTTGGTACAGTCCGGATGGCAAGTTCCTGGTGCCTGAGTGTGATGCGAGGCTGCCGCGGCCATGGAAGGCAATGGACTATCACGAGATTCCCGAGGGGCGGCGGCACCCAGATTATCAGTCGGGCGTGTTCTTGATGCCGGACACGACCATGCGAGACACATTGCTCGATCGACGGCTGACGGGGGCAGAGGCAAGTGAGACATGCCCGTGGTCTCTTCGAAGCCGTGCATGTGTCTGTAGACGAGTGTGTCTTTGTCTTTCACGACTGTGCATGTAGGTGGTCAAGTGCATCCAGCTGCAGCTGATGCATTACGGTAGTCTGCCCGTCACAGTAAGTCACTATTGAAACGCTCGCATTCGTCGAGACAGGACTGGTAACGTGGTGTTTTGTGGATGCTTCCGTTTTTATAGTGTTGCTGTCATGCAGTCTGATATTTATTATGACTTCGCCTACTGTCTGGACGAGATTCAGCTCTACGACAAAAACGCCGTCTACGCATGGGGCAGGTGCAGCTCGCCGCGCAGCCACACCACGTCGTCTCTACTCTTATTGGCTCGTTGATGCTTTCAGGATATCGCCCTTTACAGGCAGACATGGGATGGTGCTGGTGGGGTGGGGCGGCGGCCACAGCAATCCCTATTGGATCGTGCGCAACAGCATGGGTCATAAGTTTGCAAACGAGGGATACTTTAATGTCCGCCGAGGCACCAACGAGTGTGACATCGAGAAAGAGATTTACTATATATACGCCAAGAAGGTCAGCTGAAGGCATGGGTGCCCTCGTTCTGACGATGTGTCGTGTTTACTTCTCCCAGCTGAATACTCACGGCAAGAGCGTGTCGGAATTGCTGCGGCAGAAAGCGCCGATTCCAAGCAGTGTGAGGCTGACTTGGGATCGATTCATTAACATGCGGACCGGCGTCAAGGAGTGCGGTGGGGATTCCCTCGCTATGGCCACAACGATCCGGTGCAGCTACGTAAGTGAGCCGAACGGACCAAAAAGGACATTTATGGAAGGGTGGTGGATGGCATCTGGTCTCTGGTGTGTATGTTGTTGTCTTGTATAGAACTGCATCCCACTCCTCGCCACAGAGACTTCACACACGGCCACAAGGTTGCATCGTGTGGATGACTACTCGGGTGGTGGCCTCGAGCCAACGTGGCATGGCTCTGACAACTCACACAAAATCGAGCTGCTCTTCTGCAACACAGCGGTTCAAGAAATGGTCAAAGGCGTCAAAGACAGAAAGGCAAGCGGCATGAGCGGCATTCAGTGAGACTATTCATTCATTCCTTTGTCTGTCTCTCTCAGCTTGTATTGCACGTACGAGTCACGATTCCTGAGTTGAGACACAAGCGCGATCCGCCCAGCTGGTCGTCTCTCGCTGCAGCAGACACACCAGAGGCACGGAGGGAGGAACTCAGCCGGTGGACCTTCCATGTCCCCAATTTCTTGGACCTCGGAGCGGTCCAAGAAATTGGGCATATGAAAGGAATCAGTCAAGAAGGTCTTTCTAGACACACCCATCATTTACTTAACACCAACACGTGATGAAGATCCTCCCTTTGTTTCTCTCAGAGCAGTGTGAACAACTCATCTACGACATGGTCCTTCCATCAACAAAACAGTCCGATGACGCGCGCAGAAGGCTCAAGAGCGGGAACAAACTCGTGTGTCGCGAGGCGGCCGTGATCGTCATTCACAGGGAGATACGCCTCTCGTATGGTTTGGGCGGCAACAGGGACAAACAGTGGCCCCTGTTGAAGGAACGTCTGACCGCAATTGGTAGGTAGGCGAGTGAACCGACATGAAACGAGACTACATTTACCCTCTCGTCTTTCTTGTGGATGAAATCGTGACAGACGATGTCTTCCGGCTTGACCTGGAGTGGATCAAGTCGAAGGCCGTCAACTCTTTCTATGGAAGAAAGGAGGCGATTGCCATCGAGTACTTTGAGGCTCCGGTCCATTTCGCAGCACGCAGCGGGCTTCTGAGGCTACTGGAATGGATGCTCTTCCAAGCGAAACGGAGATTTCTATAAGAAAGACCAGAGGAAAGAGCACGCAACAGGAGCCAGTTTCGTGTGTGGTCTGTGCAGCGCGGGAGAGTTCGAGCGGATTGTTGACTTCCCCGGCGTCAATGGTTTCAGTCCCCTCATGCTGGCAACAATGAATGGACACGAGAAAGGTACACTCTGTATGTGTCATCTTTAAGGAGTGCTCACCCTCATGTGCGTTTCTCTATGCAGTCGTGATTTCCCTTTTGTCTCTTGGCGCCGACCCTACAAAGACCGACGACACTGCACTCACCTCGGCCATGTCTCTGGCAGCCCAACACGGCCGTCTCAGAATATTCAAGATGCTCGTCAACAGGGCAAATGCGCGCGCTGATTTCAACATCGACCCGCTATATTTCCCGTTGTGCCATGCTGCATCGAACGGCCATTACAACGTGGCGCATAACATCCTCAGCGAAAAGACCGAACAAATGGAAAAGGATCTGCGCGAGTGGCTCAACACACCCAAGGGCATCTTTCTGACAGCATTCGGGGCTTCGATTCACGATGCACATGATGAGTATACCCCGCTCATGTAGGCGTCCAAAAGCAGGGGACACGTGCGTGCGCATTACACACTGTGCTCCGTGTTTGTCCCTCCCTTTTGTCTGCAGGTATGCCATCCGGGGCGGCAGTGTGAATCTTGTGAGAGAAATGTTCGAGATGGGCGCCAACCTGGATGACGCCATCACAAGGAAGTATGCACTCCACAACGACGAGATCGTTATGCAGGCTGACCTCCATCCGGGCGAGGGAAAGAACCTCCACACATCGTCGCTCCATGTGCTTGCGGAAAATGGCAATGGCGAGATGGCGTAGCTCATTATGGGCTTCCTGATGGACAGGGCATACATCGCAAAGCACCGCAAGTACATTAGCAGTATTCACTCACACAGCCATTTCCATTTTCTCCCGGCTTGCTGCAGGCACTATGACATTGTCACTTCGTTCTGGGACCTTGGAGACGGCAACACCACTGCTGCAGCGGCGGCCGAGGGAGCCATTTCATGGGACCAAATATATAGGAGACGAGTCTTCCGTCAGATGTCGCTTGAGCGGCTATGGACTCCAGTGCACCTTGCAGCGAAGAACGAGGATGTCGGGGTGCTCCAGGCTATGCTTTTTTTCGGCGCCAGGACTGACCTCCTCAAAATCATGTTCGGACAAAGAGATGGAGAAGGCAATATACTACGAATCCAATAACCCCCTCATGTCTCCATCATCGTTTCTCTTCGCCTGCAGACAGTGCTGCACATTGCCGCCTCGGAGGGCCACACAGCAATGGTCCAGATCATGCTGCAATGGGTGCCCGACGTCAAGTACCTCTCTCGGCTGAACTTTAACGGGCTGAGCTTCCTCGGCTCGGCGATTGCTGCTGACAGCAGTGCTGTTTTGCGAGTGGCTCTCGAAGGGCCGTATGGCGAGACAGGGCAGCGAATACTGACAGCAGACACGATAGTGAATGTCCACAGGCAGACTCACTCTGATGGTGCATGTGGTCGAGCAAGAGGGAGAGAGGTGCCTCAGATACCTCGCCGAGACAGGTATGTGCAAGGACAAGGACACCATGGATGATCACATAGGGCATTGTTCCTTTCTTTGTATTCTGCATGTAGGGTATGCGTATCAGATGTCGGCGGAGACATTCAACGCAATGCTGACTACGATGCGATCCCTTTTTCAGTCCCTCGAGACACAAGAGGCACGAACGACAATGGCTATCTTATCATACGGGAGAACGCTGTCGCGGCACAGGACCTCTGGGAGAAGAGCAGCAGCGAGTGGGCTGGGAACATGCAGTTGTTCAAGATTTTCACACAGCTCAGCCCAGAGCGGTGGAGACAGTGGCTGGCGGTCAGTGTGGTCGTGAAAAGGCACTTGCTGTGGTGGCTGGTGCAAGCGGTGGCTCACGGCAGGTACATTATAGCTTCGGACATCACCCTGGCTTTCGCTAGGCTCGAACACCAGAGAGGCACCCGTTTCTTATTAGAGAGCGGCACTGTGACGGTGGGAGTATTCACGCCGCTGACGTACATTGTCCACCATCTCAATAGCGAATGTAACCAGAACGGCGAGCTTGAAGATGTAAAAGACATGGTCCTCACGAACTATCTCACCCTGGTGGGCATGTAGTGCAGCCATCGACGACACAATTTGTGCACTCATTGAGGTGTGTAAGTTCAGGCGACAGAGGCCAACTATCTCGACTCACGGGCATGGAAGCTCGGCTACAGGAAATCCAAGCACTCGCTGATACTCGCAGCTTTCGGCATGGCTGGCAGTCCGCCGTGTCTCGCCACTACTATGCACCTGGCCAGCTACGTGCAGCAGATGCACAGGAACGGCCAGCTGGGGCGGTATTGGGAGTCTTTGAAAAGAAAGCAGGCGCTTCTTGGTCAGAGCAGCAGCGAGACGCATGAGGTGCTAATCGACATGCTCAACGGCAAGACCATCACGTGAGAAGGCAAAGGGAAATGGGTGAGGCCGAGACAAAGGCAGGTACTTTACGGTGTGCTTTCCCAGGCCTCTGGAGCCTTATCGCATGAAGCCAGGGAAGCGCACGAAGTGGCAAATGTCAGAAGGAACATGTAAGCCGACACGGATGCGCACTCTCACCTCGTATGTGTGACGATCGATCAGTGGTCGAAGAGAACAAGAGACATGCTGCTGACAGATTGGTGCGAGACATCACGAAGAACGGCGGGAAGATGAAGTTAATATTCAACACACTGGTGGCAGCCCACAAGACCACCCACAGACAGAGGCTGCCACAACACATACCCGGGCAGGTATGGTGAGAGGCGTAAGGGGTGTCTCAGTCAATCACTCACTTATTTCTCTCTGTGACGTGCTGCAGGTTTTCGTGTCCCTCCTGGATCACCTCTTTGCACAGCACTGGTCTCTCTTTCAGACAGCCGTCTGCATAATGTGTGCGTGCAGAGCTGCTACATTCCTTCTCACGAGCATGAATTCTATCACTTCTTCCTCTGGGACGACGAGCACGGCGCTCGGTCGTCGCACACTCTTGGCCGTCTGCACAAACAAGGAAAGCTCCGGCTTCCAGGCGGCATCGCGATGACCGTGCCATGCCAAGTCGGCAAAGCCGCCACCTGGATCGCTCTTTGCGGTGGGTGGGAAGCAGACAAGAACTTTAATAGTCAGCCCAATCCCACACAGAACAGACAGACGGACCACCGCCGAATCCGTGTGGTGTGTATTTTGGTTGGCATTTGCAGGGAATCTCCAGAGCGCGCTGCAAACCGACAGTTTTTCTATGTCCAAGCTGGTGCATCTTCTCGATACATTTGTGCCGCGTGGCGTGCCTCAGCGGCGTGTGGGCATGGGCCGCCGAGACATCAGATACAGCAAGAGAAAGGTGGGGCACCAGACGGGAGGAATCAGATCACCAGACACGCAAGACATAAACAAACGTGTCGTGTCTGACACTGTTTGTCTGTGTGTCTGTGTGTCTGTCTGTCTGTGTCTATCTACTTGTGGTGCCTCGCAGCGTTTGGGGGCCATTCTGGCGCCATTGCGCTCTGATAAAGAGGACAGCCAGCAACAGGTGGACGCTCTAATGGACGCACCTGCTGGACGAGGCATTGCAGCCAAGATGGCCAACAGAGGGAGGGGCAGGAAAAAGAGACGCGACGATTGCTTGCCGCCGTCAAGCCGGTTGCTGTCTGACACAGTCGAGAATGAGATGGACAGAGAAGGTGACAAACAGACAAACAAACAGCCGCATTTCATGATGACAACGATCGGATCACGTCCCAATGTCTGTCTCCCTGTTGGTTTGCGTGGTGCGGTGTTGTGTGGTGCAGAGGAGAAGTCGATGAGACACAGGGGACGGCTGGAGCTGCTGAAGTCGATCAAGTGGATGAAGATATGTGATCCGATTCCACATGGATGTGACAATTTTGATAGCGCTAGTGCAGTGCATGTGATGCGATAGATACGTCAGCGCACCGGCTGGTGGCGCAATTTGTGTATGTTTCCTTGGTGGAGCTGAGAAAGGTCAGCCGCTCGTAGTTTTCCATCAATTTTCCGGCCGGTGCGCATGATTGATCGGCAGCGAGGGCTGTCTTCCTGTCGGACGGTGGTGCGTGCGGACTTCAATTGTTATCGCTGTGCTTGCCGTGAAGAACTGAATGCGTGTGCACATGACATTCATCGCTCTGTACAATTGCGTGTCCCCGCTTTGGCTGCTCCCGGATCATACATCCTCATGGATTGATCTGTCTGTCTGTCTGTCTGTCTGTCGCTCTCCGCTCTCCCCTTGGTCGCCCCGCACCTGGCGCTGGCCGTCCATCTCTCCCTCTCCCTCTCCCGGCCCCGCCACTATCGCGAGCGTCGCTGCGCAAAGGGCTGCGCATACAGAATAGGGACGCACGGGCCGATTCATTCATGCAACGCATGCATCAGAGAGGCATGGAACTCTTCAGCACAACACCCACACAGCTGCCATTCGGTCACATATCAGCAGCTGGTCTGTATGTCTGCAGAGTGAGCGATATGCGATTCATCCATCGTGCACACACATGGATCGCCTGCAGAGATGACGACAGCCGGCACGCAACCAACACCCTCCTGATGACACACACAGACGCACACTCATCAGGGCAACATCAGCCACATGGCCTAAGTGAATCGCTGCGAGCTCACCAGTATTGACGGATGGATCAGTTGCCGCTCTCCGCCTCAGCTACGCCACCCTCGCCTGTCGAGTGCACAGGACACACACACACAAATGAAAGTCATTCAGGCCAATGTGAGGTCCTCTGTGGTGCGTGTGGCTGTGTACCTCCGTCGCCTTCTCCGCTGCCGTCATTCGTATCACCCTCATCAGCACCATCCTCGGAATCTGCAGACCACACACACAGAGAGGGAAGGCACGTCATCCATCCATCCATCCATCCATGTGTGTGTCCGTACCGTTGTCGTCATCCTGCTGCTGCTGCTGCTGCTGTACTTGTCCGTCGAAGACGTATGGCGCCACCGCTCCCAGCGCCACACGGGCCAGCTGAGTGGTGAGAGGGAAGCGGTCTTTGAAGGGACCACTCGCACACACAGGCGCCTCAGTGGTCTCGACACGCACACCCACTGCACACAAGGGGAAGAAGAGAACGCGACACTTAACCAGCAGAGCTGCCTCTCTGTCTCCCTTCCCATCGTTGTTTACTAATCCGGTGATGGAAATCCATGCGACGAAGTTGTGGCTGCCGGCGGTGAGCACCAGCCATCGGAAATCACCGTCGTAGCTGAGTGTGGTGGTGCATCCGGCCACCGGTGTGTGGGGCGATTGTGTGAGGAGGCCATCCAGACGGCCGCCACCAACACGCCTGAACCAACCACACACACACACACACACAATCAAACACGCACCCCTCTCACCCACTGGTGCCATTGGAGTGTGTTACCTGTCAAGGTCACTCGATGTGCGATTGGTCTGGTGAGTCTCGCTGAAGTGGTTGAGGACCATGTCCTTAGCAAACGACGACACCGACGCATCGGTGTACGGGAGACCGGTCGGCCCCCATCCGTCCGAGTAGATGAAGCCGCCGTTCACTGGTGGGTCGTGTGGCTGTCGATGCTGCTGATAGAGATGGTGGGCGGGGAGGGGCGGGTTGACCTGCAGCCGGAAGAAGGGCTCGTCCCTGATGGCCCGCACCTCACCATTGCCATGGCGGAAGATCTGCAGGCAGCTGCCGTCACCGAAGGCCACGTGGCGGCCGACCACCATCAGCTGCGCCAACACACGAGCTACCGATCTATACGCCTACACCACACCACAGACAGACAGACAGAGAGGGGATGAGGCCTCTCTGTTCTCTCCCGCCCCTCTGTGTGTGCCTTACCGTCTTGCTGGCGTGTGTGCGAATGTCATCGGCTGTGAGGATGACGGGCAGGTCACAGTGGCCGCACTGCCCCGCCAGCTCAATCACCTCGCCCATCTCCATCCAGTCCCCCTCCTCCATCACACACACAGCCGCCAGCAGATCACACACGCCGAAGTGGTCGTCGTCGAACCGCACCAGCTGCACCTGCTGTCCATTGACCAGCCGCCGCAGCCCCGCCTGTGAGCCGACAGAGTGGCGGAGCCGAACTCTCAGCTGGGGCGCTCGGAAGAGACACCTGAGCCACGTGCAGGTGGCCCTCAGCCGCAGGATGTCTGTGAGGCTGAGGAGGTAGAAGGTGCGGCGACCAACGAAGATGTATGAGAAGGGATGCTGCTGATGCTGCTGATGGTGCGGTTCCTGCATCTTCATCCCACCAAGCTGCTCGTGCTGTCGCTGCTGGTGGTACTGATGGTGTGGGTGCTGTTGGCCCCACAGTGCTGCAGCCGTCGCCGCGGAAAGTAGTCCCTGCCTGGGGTCCACCCTACTCGCCATCTTCGGGTGCGCGTAGTACGGCATCGTGGGAGCGGCATGGTGTGGCGCAGCGGCTATCATGGGCTGGGGATGGTAGGGGGCAAGAGGGCGTCGGTCTGTGGGACGCCATTGGGCTGGGTGGTGCCGTTCATCAAGTGCGTGTGCGACTGTGCTGCGTCGGGTGCGATGGATGAAGGACGTGGCGGGAGGCCGTTCTGCACGGAGGCCTTGATGGAGAACGCTCGGGTCTTCTCAGCTGTGGGCGTGGCCAGCAACTGAGTAATGGACACAATGGACCAACACGACACCCACAGACAGGGACGGTGCTGGCCACTGTGGCCATGCATGTATGTATCTCCCTCTCCATCTCTCTGACTCCCTCTCTATCTCTCTGCCTTTCTGGCTGACAGACAGACCGACAGACAGGCGTACGTACGTACCTCTTGTGTGAGAATGTTCTTGATGGCTCCGAAGTAGCGTTTCCAGAACCGTTCCTCCTTGATCCTCGACGGCACCAGACGGTACCGCACCTCCTTGAGCGACGGCAGCTGGTCCAACAAGGCACCCGCCCTACACTCACACAGACACTCACACGTGCGCTGTCTCTCCCTGCTGTTCTGTCTGTCTGTCTGTCTGTCTCGCTGACTGACCATTCTACGAATGTGGTGGAGTCATCGAGTGTGAACTCGGGTATGTCAGCCGGAGGGCACTGCTCCAGGAACGACTCGACGCTGTCGGTCAGCCGCAGCACTCTTTCGCGGACCTCGTCCAGCGACCAGCGGAACACGGTGTCCGACGACACGTCCTCGCTGCACCACTGCACGATGTGGAACCACGGAAAATTGTCGTCCTGCAACACACCTGACGTGACGCAAGAAAGAAAGAAACGAGAAAAGGCAGCGTAACGTGAGACCGAGCCTGCCACAGCACAGGCCTGCCTGCCTGCGTACCCTGTTCCATGTCTTTGAGTTCCATCTCCACCTGCTCCTCCTCCGCCGACGTGCTCTCAGCACTCCCCATCAACCACACAAGACCAACCAAGACACACAAGATCTTCGGTAGGCCGAATCTCGCAGCACCACCAGACGCGATGCCCCGAGCCGCGCTGCCAATTCGAAGCACACGCGTCTCGTGGATCGCCAAGGGACAACAAGCGGTGCATCTGGGCTATGATGTGCTCGACGACAGCCTGCACAGAGCGACAGAGCCGACAGAGGATCGTGTGCATCAAGCATGCTGCTCATTGATCTGTGTGCTGCTCACCTCGTTCGATGAACAGATGGACAGATGAGCATGCAGAGAACTGAATGCACCACTAGCAGCACCAGCACCAGCAGCGGCAGATGAGGAGGCCGCCGTCACTCCTCAACGACAAACCTGCAGCGATGGGCCGACAGACACACAGGGAGAGATGCCAACAGAAAAGGACGGCGACCGCATTGAGGCCAATGGATCAGTGAGTGCATCAGTGAGTCAGTGAACTGTCAGTGAGTGGTCGGCCTCCCTCACCTCCGATGTCTGTAAGCTCAATGGGCCACCATCTCACCGCAGCAAGCGAGAGGATGACTCGAGTGACCCATTCTCGGCCGAGTGCGTCACGCTCGCAACGCACAGACTGTCCGGGAGGCTGTAGGGTATGAAACCCTTTGACCCTTCGAACCCTGAAGTTTATCGTTTTCGGGCGAAGATCGTTCGGATGTAGGACCGGGCGATTCGGCGTGTGCAGAGCGGCATCTGCACACGGCGATTGAGGACAGTTTGCGTGGCTTCGATTCGGCGAGCCTTGTGTGGATTGATCTGTGGCCTGTTCCGGGCCTCCCCGGCCTCTTTTGAGGACAGCAGAGGCCTTCACGAGGCGCCCTGATGGCTGGGATCCATCGGTGAGACGCCTGGGGCGATGTCGGAGGGCATCGTTGGTTGGTTGACTAATGTGTTTAAGGTGAGGCCAATGGGACGACCTGATGGCGGGAATGACAGATCTGCACGTCGGTGTGATGCTGTGTGTTTGTCTGGTAGGACGGCAGATGAAGTGGCCGCAGCGGAGAGGTCCGCCCACCCGGACGACACACGAACGATTCACAAATCCATTTCTGATGTGTTCCTGTGTGTGTGTGTGTCTGGTGGTGCAGCCGTCTGGGTGAACCAGTTAGTTGGGAGGGCGTCACGGATTGGCTGCGGCGACACGACGGTCATGCGGGCGGTGCGGCTGGTCAGTGTCGCTGATGTGCCCATTCAGCCGACATACACCCGGGTGCTTTGACGTCACACACACAGACAGGCACACCGGACATTTGTTCGGCTGTCTGTGTGTGCAGCTGGTGGGCCGAGCGATGGCCGATAGATCTGACTGCGGGCTGGAGTGTCTGGAGAGGCTCTTCACTGCCGCCGGCATGGACACCCACGGCCGCCTGTTCTCAGTCGCCAAATACCTCATGGTAAGCCGGTCCGTTAGCCACACACAGACACCTCCAGCCATCGAATGGCTTATCCATGTCTGTCCTTGCCCTTTTGTGTGTTTGTCCACAGTTTCTCTCGATGTGTGACGTCGATTTGGCCGGGTGCGATGTCCGCCTGCTGGCCGCCACGGCCGTCTACATCACACGCAAGGCCAACCAGGACCAGATAGCGGGCCGCATTTGGGTCAGCCGAAGGAGCACCACGTGTCATGATGTGCGACGATGTGTGTGATGGCCTGGGGGGGTCAATGTCCGTCAGAGTGCGGCCCTTGTGGCTGAGAGTTCGTTTAGCGAGGCGGCGTTGGAGTCTGGCATAGCGACCCTGAGGATGCTGCGGCTGCTGTGGCGCGACACACAGACCACCAAAGGGGTGACCATGTCATAAGAATAGCAGAATGACCAACGCGGTGGTTTCATTGTGTGTCGTTTGTGTCCTTCGTCCAGTTAGTGACGGATGCAGTGGATGAGTTGTTCGCCTCGCCCGATCGCCACAGCGTCGCATCGACGCACAGCTACCCGCACCAGCAGGTGGGTGTGACACAACTGACTTGAAGAGTGAGTGTTGCGATGGTTCCCATTATGTAGGTGTCTGTGTGGTGGATGGTGCTCATGTGGCACATCTGCTGCCGTGTGTGGTCATGGTGTTGGCGACGACCCTCATCCGAGCAACCCGCGGTCCACAACCACCCTCAGCAGCAGCAGCAGCAGCAGGTGGGCGTGACACAGCCGACCGAAATGCGCCAGATGTGCCTTGACGTGTGTGTGTGCCGTCTGCAGGATAGCAACAAGGACCATCCCCTTGCCCATTTCTTCGTCGACGACCGATGCTGCATCCCCGACATCAGCACCACACTTCAGCTGAGGGCCACCGCACCATGCTTCAGAAAAGCCTTCTCATCTGCCCAGCTGCGCAACCGCCTCGACCACTCGCTGAGCCGTGACGGAGATGGCATCAACACTCAGCAGCTGCAGCTGGTGCAGTTCGACCCATCGCTGGGGATGGGTGAGCTCATGGCGGCGGTGTGGATCGCCGAGGAGGGCGGGCGGTGGGATGAGACGAGGGAGGTGCTGCAGTGGGCCAGCCAGTACCGCTACTGCACACTGCCTGTCATCCTCATGGCAGATGACATTCGCACACACGCCAGCAAGACGGTAAGACATGCACACACACACAGAGGGGTGGGAGAGACCGGAGAGGCCTCGTGCATTCCCTCTCTGTCTGTCTGTATGGTGTAGGCGTATCTGTCGGTAGCTCGTGTGTTGGCGCAGCTCATGGTGGCCGGCCGCCACGTCGACTTCGGTGACCGCAGCTGCCTGCAGATCTTCCGCCGTGCCAATGGTGAGGTGCGGGCCATCAAGGACGAGCCCGGCTTCCGGCTGACCGTCGACCCGCCCCTCGCTGCCCACCATCTGTATCAGCAGCACCGACTGGAGCATGACCCCCCAGTGGAGAGCCGCATCAACTACTTGGGCGCCATCGGCACATGGGAGTCGGACGGTCTCCCGTGCACCGATTCCTCGGTGTGGTCCTTCGCTAAGGGCATGGTAATGAACCACTTCCTCAAGACTCACCAGATCAATCGCACAGGAATACTCCTCAACAGGTAACACATCAATGGCACCAGTGGGTGAGAGGGGTGCGTGTGTGATTGTGTGTGTGTATGTGTGTGGTTGGTTCAGGCGTGTTGGTGGCGGCCGTCTGATGGCCTCCTGACCCAGTCGCCCCACTCACCGGTGGCCGGATGCACCACCACACTCAGCAGCCGGGACGGTCGTGTGCGATGCCTGGTGATCACCGACGAAAGCCACACATTCGTCGCATGGATTTTCATTCTGGATAATGGAAACGACAATGGTCAGGCTGACAGACAGGCAGCTCCGCTGGTCAAATTTCATGTGATTTCTGTCTGGTTGTCTGCAGTGAGGGTTTGGATTGTGACGACCGAGGCGCCTGTGTGTGTAAGTGGTGCCTTTAAGGACCGCTTCCCGGTGACCACTCAGCTGGCCCGTGTGGCGCTGGGGTCAGATGTGGCGCCATACGTCTTCAACGGCCAAGTGGACGATGACAGCGACGATGATGACAGTGCGGACAGGGGGGGGAGGGAGGGAGGGAGGGAGGGAGGGACACACATATGGTGGCCATAGTGTGGATGGATGGATGGCATTTCTTCTCTGTCTGTGTGTGTGTGTGGTGTAGGTTCCGACGGCCATGGCGGCGGTTGAGATGATATGGACGACGACAGCGACGGAGAGGGCGGCGGAGGTACACACGAGGGGGAGAGGCACACAGCGGACGACAGATAGACTCACATCGACCCGCATCACATCCAGGTCTCTGTGTGTCTGCATGACGGGTGACAATGCCTCAGCTGAGGAGGAGAGCGGCGACTGATCAACCCAACTCAATACGGGACCACCACAGGTACTCGCGCACACCACAGTGCGCTGGAGCAGAGTGTTTGCAGTGCTGTCAGTGGCTGCTGGCTGCCCGAATCGACTTATGGCTGTCTGTGATAGAGAGAGATCGTATACCGCCCACTCTGTAGAGAGACCAGCTGCTGACACATGACTGGCCCAATGGCTGTGGGTGGGCGACCTGTCTGCGTTGCGCCGTCCAGCCTCTCTGCATATCCCTCCCTCTCTCGCCCTCTCTGTTGATATGTACCTATCTGGGTGGCTTCCTGCCTGGCTGTGGTTGGTGTGTTGCCCTTCACTGCTGGCCGGTTTTGACCTCACGGCTCGGCCGCAATGTGTGTGCCTGGCTGCCGGCCTGACTACCTGCCTGGGTGAACCACATGGAAAATGACTGCCTGGCTGTGTCTGTGTGAGCGGTATTGACTGCCTGGCTGTGTCTGTGTGTGTGTGTGTGTCTGTGGATGGACTGACTGATGCGCACGTGTCGGTGGACAGAAATCAATACACACACACACACACACACTCCTTGGCTGCGCTGCCGTGTCTATCTGTTTTGCCCCTCACTCCTCTCCGTCTGCATGGCTGGGCGGCCGGTGCTTTTGTTGGGCTGATGATTGACATCTCCTCTCTCTCTGAATGGGTACACACATGTCTGTCTGTCTGCCTGAACCCAGACAGACAGACAGACAGACCGGTCGACGCACCACACACTCTTGTATGGTGTGTCCATCCATCCATCCATCCATTGATCCATCTGCGGCGCATTGTTTGCTCCACACACACGCATCACACATACGTGGCAGCGTGTGCTTCACAGTCGTGGTCCATCCATTCACAACACTGGACCAGACAGACGCACAGACAGACAGACAAACAGACAGACAGGCTGCTCCGATGCAGTCAGTTGTCTTTGCCTCCTTGTTGGTTCCCTGGGGCTGTGGGCGGCTTCCTGAGTTCATCTCGTGTGCGGCTGCTGCATGGCACTCGGTCATGTATACGCAGCCATACACACTGGAGTGATCCGCCCCAGCCCTCCTGACTTACTCGTGGTGGTGGTGGTGGTGGTGCATGGTGGTGGGACGGCGGTACGCGACATGTGGCGCATGTGTCGCGATCGTTGGTCCACCTGTGCTGCCTAATTGCCTTACGTCGGCTGCCTCCCCTCTCTCCCCCCTCTCTGTATCCCTCGATCTCTGTACACACCTATACATAAATATGTACACACACATATGTACGTCCGTATACATATGGTGACATAGTTACTGACATGTGTACACATCGAATGGCCTCTCTCTTTATCTGTGTATGAGTGTGTGTGTTGCCTGCCTGCGTGGCCATGGATGAGTGTGGCGCGGGACGCACTCATTCACTCACTCAGTCACAGGGGGGCCACGCATGTCGGTGGAATGGCTGACGACCGTTGGCTTTCCCCCTCCCTCTCTCTTTGGATGAATGGCTGATATCGGTCGCGCTCTCTCCTCTCTGTGTGTAGTCCATGTGTGTGTATTGGCCTGTCTGCCTGTCTGTGTTGATGGATGGACTGACAGACGTGTGTGTGTGAGCATTGCATTGTATTGCATTATATTGCTCATATGTCCGTGTGGTGAATAGTCGACATCGATGCACACAAATGAGTACACACTCACTCACTCAAAACTCAATCACTCCTTCTTCAAGCCAAACAACGATTGGCTTCCCCACACACCTCATTGCACTCGCATCCATTTGCACTTCTCTCCTCTCCCTAGCAATGAATTCGATCGTGATTCATTGCGAGCTTCAATGACGAGATGGCGTAGAAAGTAGCCTTTGCGACAAGCGATGGGTGCGGTCAAGAGCAAGGTCGAGATCAAGAGCACCGACGAGGCATCGCCCGCCATCAACGGCCAGGTCCTGGACGTCGTCTATCGGGACGAGCGCGATGAGCTGCACAACGTCAAGGACCTCGGCAACATCAGAAAGTCGGCCCTGTTCTTCAGCAAGGTCGACTTCCCTGCCGAGGTCCTCCGCCATCGCCTCAACCGCTCACTGGATCGCATTCGCCTCGCTGACGGCACCCGACTGGACACCCTGCTGGCCTTCGACACTCAGTCGGTGGTCGGGGCGCAGCTGCTGCTGGCGGCCATCTGGATGATGGAAGAGCAGAGGTGGGACGAGGTCGCTGAGGTGCTGCAGCTGGCCAGCCAGTGCGGCTGCTGCACGCTGCCCGTCAACCTCACGGCAGATGACATTCGCACACACGCCAGCAAGACGGTAAGGCACACACACACAGGGGCGGGGGAGAGCGGAGAGACCTCATTCCTCTCTGCCTGTCTGTCTGTCTGTCTGTCTGTCTGTGTGGTGTAGGCGTATCTGTTGGTAGCTCGTGTGTTGGCGCAGCTGATGGTGGTCGGCCGCCACATCGACTTCGGTGACGGCAGCCGCCTGCAGATCTTCCGCCGTGCCAACGATGAGGTGCGGGCCATCAGGGACCTTCCTAGTTTTCGGCTGACCGTCGACCCTCCCCTCCCTGCCGGCCATCTGTATCAGCGGCACCGACTACAGCATGACCCACCAGTGCGGAGCCGCATCGACTACGAGGCCACACCGGCAGATGGGTGTCGTACGGTAACTCGTCCACCGATTCGTCGGTGTCGTCATTTGCCAAGCGTGTGATCCTCGATCACCTCCACCACACTCACCATACCAATCGCACATTCATATATCTCAACAGGTACCACACAAATGGCATCAGTGGCAAGAGGGGCGTGTGTGATTGGTTCAGGCGTGTTGGTGGCGGCCGCCTGGATGGCCTCCTGACCCAGTCGCCCCACACACCGGTGGCCGGATGCACCACCACACTCAGCCGGGACGAGCGTGTGCGACGGTTGGTGCTCACCGACAGCAGCCACAACTTCGTCGCGTGGATTGCCATTTCGGATGTGGGATACGACTACGGTCAGGCTGACAGACAGACAGCTCAGGTGGTGATCAAATGCCATCAGTGTTTTCTGTCTGATTGTCTGCAGTGTTTGTTGACGTTTGGACCACCGAGGCACCTGTGCCGTGTGTGAGCGGTTCCTTCAAGGACCGCTTCCCTGTCACCACTCAGCTGGCCCGTGTGGCGCTGGGACGAGTGGCGCCATACGTCTTCGACGGCCAAGTAGACGATGACAGCGACGATGACAACGGTGCGGGCAGGGGAGGGACACAAATATGGTGGCCATGGTGTGGATGGATGAATGGCATTTCTTCTCTCTCTGTCTTTGTGTGTGGTGTAGATTCCGACGGTCATGGCGGCGGTTGGGATGATATGGATGACGACAGCGATGGAGACGGCAGCGGAGGTACGCACGAAGGAAGGAAGGAAAGCACACACAGTCAGTATACACACATGCCTCAATGTCAATCCACATCGGCAGAAGAGGATAGCGACGAGGGTGACGGCGATAACGATGGTGACGATAGCGGTGAGTGGACGGACAGACAGAGGGATGAGGGAGCCAGGGAGACAGGGAGGGATGCAAGGAGGGGCACACACTCGCGTGAATGGATCGATAATGGGCCTTCTCTATGTGTGTGGTGCAGACGGTGATGGTGGCAATGAGAGTGACGAGATGGATGTCGACAGCGAACACGGCAGCGGAGGTACACAGGAGGGAAGGAAAGAAGGCACACACAGAACACCACAGATACCCTTGTCTCGATCCGTATCACACGTGTGTGTGTGTGTGTGTGTGTGTGATTGTGTGTGTCTTGATGACAGGTGAGGATGCATCAGCCGAGGAGGAGAATGGCAGCGTTGACGCGACACACACCAATCGTCATTAAACCTACAGATACGCCGACACCCCTCACAGCCCGTGGTGTCTGTCATTGAATTGACCCTGACTGAACCAGTCTTTTCTCTCTTTGTGTGTGTGTGTGTATCCTGCCTGACCGGCTGCAGTAGCAAGCTGTCCGGTCGCCTCGACGCATCGCATAGCTGTGCGTAGAGTAGATGAGAGGCCGATGGCCCACGGACTCCGCGACTCCCCGGCTGCCGGCCTGCCGGTGTGCATCTCTTTCCCCCACTGTCGCGCCTTGTATCTATCTATCTATCTGTGTCGATAGCCCTCCCTCCTGCTGGCTGCGTGTGACGTATGGTGTCTCTGATCGACTGATTGATGCACACGTGTGTGTGAGGTAGTTGATCTGTAGGTCGCGTGTGTCTGACTCGCCCCCTCTCTCCATCCACATGTCCATTTCTGACGT
The DNA here is from genome assembly GCA_001179505.1 of Vitrella brassicaformis. Classification (NCBI taxonomy): domain Eukaryota; family Vitrellaceae; genus Vitrella; species Vitrella brassicaformis. The sequence goes on along the minus strand of CDMY01000391.1, from coordinate 40,251 downwards.
CCTTGGCTGCCTGCCTGGCTGGGTAGTTGGCTGCCTTTGGGGTGATGCTGTGTCTCATCGATGGTGTCTTGAGGGCTGGTGGGGTGTGAGTATCGACCATGGGTGTGCTTTACTTATACAGCCTTGTCGCTTGCAGTGTGTCGTGACCGTCATTGAAACGCATGGGCTGCCACCAGTGTGTCTGTGCAGAGGAGAAGTCGATGAGACACAGGGGACAGCTGGAGCTGCTGACAGTCGACCAAGTGGATGAAGCTATGTGATTGACTCCACATGAATGTGACAGTTAATTTTGATAGCGCTAGTGCAGTGCATGTGATGCGATAGATACGTCAGCGCACCAGCCGGTGGCGCAATTTCACTTTTCCTTGGTGGAGTTGAGAGCTCGCAGTTTCCAGCAATTTTCGGCAGCGAGGGTGGTCCAGTGCATTGTACAGGACCGATTGTTCTTGCTTTTCGGACGGTGGTGCGTGCGGACCTCACTGATTATCGCTGTGCTTGCCATGAAGAACTGAATGCATGTGCACATTACATTCATCGCTCTGTACAATTGCGTCTCCCCCCTTTGGCTGCTCACGGATCGGACCATACATCCTCATGGATTGATCTGTCTGTCTGTCTGTCTGTATGCATGTCTGTCTGTCTGTCTATCTGTCTGTCTGTCTGTCTGTCTGTCTGTCTGTCTGTCGCTCTCCGCTCTCTCCTTGGGTCGCACCGCACCTGGCGCGCACACACAACAAGAGAGAGAGACTTAGTGTGTACCCCTCCCTCCTTCGAATGGGTTTCTTCACCCGGGCATGCATTCCCTGTGCAGTCTGTCTATGTGCAGCTACCTACCTGTCGACGACACTCCTTCCTCGCTGAGATTGACGCCGGCAATGAAGTGGTGGTTCAATGGCGTCAGCAGCACAGTGTGGCAGGTCGCCGTGGGGCCCTCGCCCCGGGAAACGGTCGGTTGAGGGGGCGGTCCATCAGCGCCACCACATCTGACCCAATGGCACCAGATCTCCGCACCGAGGCCAGTAAAGTCACCAGCGCCGCCAACGATTTGATGGTCGCAGCCAACACAACCCTCGATAACCTCCAGACGCAGCTGAATGTCCTTACCGGTATGCAGGCAGGGAGGCATCCACACTTATCCATCCATCCATCCATCGAGTTCGCATTGTCATGCGTCTTGTGTTGTCTTGCCGAATGGATGAATGTGACAGGCACTTACGCAACAGCTGTCAAGACCAGCCATTCCGACTACGAGAAAAAGCATCCCCAAGGCCAGTGGGTGGTGGATGTATGGGAATATCACTCTCTCTGTATGGCTCTTCTCCTCCCTGCAGATGAATGCCAGAAAGACAAGGACTGCGCAACGACGGGCAAAGAGGGGTTCTGCTTCGAGCACGTCGACCGACACAGGAAAACAGAAACATACAAGGAGGACAAGAACAACCCGCTGTATGCACGTCGCTGCCAGGCAAGGGTCACCTATGCTGTTGGTTCTGTTGGTTCGGATGCAACTCATCGGCCTTGCTGTGTGTGGTGTCCTTTGCCTTTGCAGACGAAGGGCGATCGTAAGGACTACTGCGGGGACAGCGGGGACAAGCGTTCGTCGGTCTTTTCATGTGTTTCCCCTGATTGCGAGCCCAAGAAGCCCAAGAGCAAGCCGTGCAAATGGGGTCTGGAGTGCAAAGACGACGTTTGCGTGTAAGTGGCCGACTCGCTTGTGCATGCACATGTGCACCTGCGAATGAATCGACAGGTCGGATCGTCGTTATACCCTTCTCGAGGGGCGCAGCATCAAATCCACCGCACCCGGACGTTAGCACGCAAACAACACATGAATGAATCGCATGAAACGTGGATCTTTGCTTGCCCAAATGTGATATCCCGCGTGTGTGCAGGCAGATGCTGGTTCGCGGAGCGAAGCGGAGAGCACCGTAACCACCAGGAGCATTGCCCAGGTGAGTCTTGGCTATGCCGTCTGCACATGTCTCTCTCTCTTCCTCTTCCCCTCCCTTTCTCTCTCTCTTTCTCTGTCCATCCCTCGTTCCTAACGCCAGAGGGCCAGATCTGCGTACTCACCTGCAAGAGGTCTCACGAGGGTGCTGATGCTGATCCGAAGCTGCAGGACTAAGTCAACTGGGCCGTTGAGGGCGAGTGCGTGCCGTTTGTCGAGCGGGAGTCCCATTGTAACAAGACAGACTGCCTTCCCCCCAGAGGCTTGCCAGTGCGCCCTCTCTGGGGCCGCAGCGAACCCTATCCCGGTGACGAGTATGTCTGCGCGGCGGATCGTTTTAACTACTGCGACGGCAAAGGACCATACAAACCCTCGGGTACTCGACGAAGGCATATCCATCCATCCATCCATCCATCCAGTTGGCATTTCCTGTGTCTCGCCTTGTCTGAATGCAGTTTGCCCTGTCCCGTCTGAGCATCTCGCTTCCACGCCTGCCGGCAAACATCACGGTCCGTAACTAACGCAGAGCAGCGTACATGTGTGTGTGGGTGTACGTATCCTTGTGTGTGTGTGTGTGTGTGTGTATACAGGCAAATGTGAGCTGACGGTGACGACAGATGAGGGTCTGGACCGCCGCCACTACAAGCACACGTGTCCGGACGGCCTGGTCTGCCTGATAACCAACGAGTACCACGGCTTCGACGGGGACACCGATGTAGGCGTGTGTATCAATGCGGCCGACGTCGAGAAGCTTTGCCGCAAGAGGGACGACTACGACCCAAAGAAGGAGCGCCAGCCGTTCGCGGTTGCCCAGTACTACAATTTTCAGCACACAGAGTGCGAGTACGTCTGGGTGGACTACGTCGCCTCCCGCAAGACAAGGGGGCCCGTCTGCGAGCGGGTCGACCGCTCCGGGCCGGATTGGTTCAAGTTCTGCGCCGCCAAGGACATCACCCATGAAACCCTCGAGTTCACACGTACGCACGCGTAGTGCTTTATACACACAAACACACCGATGCACCTGCACGCGAAATGGTCCTTCCCTCTGTTCTCATTCGTACGCGTGTGTTGACTGTGTGCAGCTAGTGACAAGTGCGCCGAGTACACCAAGGAATTCGCCAAGAAGTTCGCCGCCTACACCAAGCCCTCGAGACCACTGCTCGGATTCCCCCAGCCCTCTTTGTATGACTCCAAGCCCGCATACTGCACAGGATCCGAGACGGCCAACCTGCCATGCGGCCCGTCCAAGAAGGCGTGCATCTGCAGCATCAAAGGAGACCAATGCAAGACCAAGGTTCGTGGGTAATGTGTGGCTGGCTGGCTGCCATGTTATGTTTGTGTTGATATGTTTGTTTACGTCTGTGCAGGAGGGCTTCCAGGCCGATATCGATGCTAAGAATGCTCGTGAGAAAAACGAGAAACGCTCCCGCGCCGAAGTTGAACTCGAAAGCTACGATGGAGGTGAGTGCACTGCAAACACACACAGAGGCCACATCCATGCGGGCGTGTACACATGTGTCTGTCTGTCTGCATGCGTGTGTGCTGTGCGAGCAGGCACCTGCTTCTATTTCACCCACGGTGGGTCGGTGAGTCAGAACTGCGGCGGCGGACTGGTGTGTGTGGTGGGCACGCGCACGCCAGAGGAGGGGAGACGGTCGGGGAAGTGCATGCACAAGGAGAAGGCAAAGGATAAATACTGCCATGGCGCGCCGGTCAAAAGGGACAACTATGGCCGATATAGCTGCCAGCCGTTCAAGGAGGGC
>CDMY01000391.1:0-29111 GCA_001179505.1 Vitrella brassicaformis | reverse complement strand
GGGGGGGAGGGATGGGAACAATGTTGCCCCTTTTTGGCACGCACGCCTGCATGGGCGTCGTTCGTTGTGGGTGAGTGAGTGAGGGTAGTGGAGCTGATGCCTGCCTGGCTGCCTGCCTGCCTGCCTGGCTGGCTGCCCGGCTGGTTGGTGTGGCGATGGATGGATGGATGGTTTACAGTAGAATGATGCGAGCTGCCCTGCTCTGCCTGGTGTTTTTTCCTTTGTGTGCATGGCCTGCCTGCCTGCCTGCCTGCCTAAATGGACGGATAATGGGTGCAGTCACTCCCCTTCAGGAGACAACCGGAGAGAGAGGGGGGGGGGGAGAGGGACTAACTGACACGGGGAAGGAGACACACTTACATTACATGGGGGCAGCTTGCTTGCATGGTGATTCCTCCCTCTCCATGATGGATGGATGGCACTGATTTTGAGGAGCGATGTCATGGGATGTCATGTGGGATGGATGGGGTGCCTTTTTTCGGTCCTACTCACTCACCATGGTAGGTAGGTAGGCGGGCTATGCTGTCGGTACTGCCTCCCTGCCTCGCTGTCTCCCCATGTGTGGCTGCACACACACACACACACACACACAGAGAGAGAGAGAGAGTGTCTTGTGCTGTGTTGTGATATGATGTTATGATGTGTGTCCGGCCTGAGTATGCCTGTGGGGGCAGCAGTGGGGCATCATGGCGAGAGGGGGCGGGGCGGAGAGGGGCGAAATTTGTTGAGAGCCGGTCGGTCTATTTATCCCTGGGGGTTATCGCCTGTAACTAACTATGTATGTGTGCATGTGAGTGGTGGGGCTGTATTTGTGTCTTTCAATGGTATACCTGGGTGGTGTGTGGTGTGGTGTGGTGTGGTGTGCGTGTCTAGCTCCTCCCCTAGCCTCTCTGCCAGCACAGAAGGGGTGACAGCATCCAGCATCGCTGCTCACTCCCTCACTCGGCTGCATTCCCCCTTTTCAACCTAGCTAACACCTCTCTCTCTCTCTCTGTGTGTGTGTGTGTTCCTTACTGTCATTTCTCTTGATTTCCTCAGCGGTGTTTATTGCCCTTATATCATCATCCAGATGCATACATACACACACCCACGATGCCGAGAGCATTCCCTCTCGCGATCCGGTCGCTCGGTGGCGTTTTGTCCATTTGTGGCTGCTGGCCGGGCGGCTGGGTGGCTGGTGAGCGCAGGCAGGCGGGCAGGACGGAGAGACAGACGGCAGTGCGGCCACCGAGCTGCACGTGGCCGTCTGTCTGTCTGTCGATCTGTGTGGGTTGTTGGTCTGTCGGTTCAGTGGGGCTGTGGGCGGACTGAGAAACCATCCATTTGTTGTGGGATTGATCGATCCACTGGGGCGGGCGGACAAGGAGGGGGCCGCAAGACAACTGAAACGGCGTTCTCATGATGTTTTCACTCTGCCTACTTGCTTGGCTGTCTACTACAGTGACACGCCCGAGGCGAGGGGTGGGTGGCCTTCGTTCGACATACGTACCTACACACACGCCGAACTGGCCGGTGTTCGGCGTTGTTGTCTGTGTCGCACTGTGCGTGTCGACGTCTGTCTTGCAGACGGACAGGACACCCACACGGCGAGCAGCAGCGGTCTCTCTCTGTCTGTCGGTCTCTCTGTCTGTCTATCCGCCTGTTGCCTCCTCCCCTTACCATCACTCTGTTGCTGTGTGTGCCGGTGGTTCGCTACAGACAGGCAGCCAAGTGCAGGTCAGTGCACTCACTCACTCCTACACGGATGTGCACATGCGCATCTGAAGGCTGGCTGACTGAATGCGTTGCCTATGTGTGTGTGTGTTGACCAGTGTGTCTTGCTCTTGCTGCGTGACCTGCGTGGCCCTCTCGACGGATGAATTCAACTCGCTGGTGGACGGAGAGAAATGCGTGTGAGTGTGAGTGTGTGTGTGTGTGTGTGGGTGTACCCTAGTGCGTGAATTGGCCCTTGTGTGTGTGTGGCACAGAAAGAAGACCATGGCGACTGGCCAGTGAGCGAGTGCGTGAGTGAATCGACAGCGGTGTGCACTGCAGATGAGCTGTACAGTCATTCGCTAATCAGATTGACACGCCCATTCTGATGCGGGCCATTACGCACGAGCCCGCAGTATTAACCACATGCCCACACAAACTGGTGTCATTCATCTGGATGGATAGACTTGTGGTCTCTCACGCGCACTCAGATGTTGACCTCTACTCACAGGCAACCGTCCACTGCCCACTTTCCAGACAAGGCATCACTTCATCGCATTCACTCACACACACATCGTCGTCGACCTCGCCGTCATTGGTCACCGCCGCTGCATCTCGTGCACCTCGTGCACGCCTGCAGAACCAACAGGAGGCCAGATTTGGAACGACGCGAGCGATTCAACTGACGGACACGTTTGCCTTGGTGCAGCTTTGTTATCGAACTCACCGGTTCCTGCGCTGTCTTTCCTTCTTGGCCTTCTTCGAACTGCCCGGGTTGTTGCCGCCCCTCCCTCTCTTGACGAGCTGGTCGGCGACGTGGGCAAATCGACACTGCACACACACATCCACAACCAACACCCAATAGCCAACACCGGCTTCCATCCATCCATCCATCCATGTGTCGTAGCTGTACATGTTGCCCGTGGCCGCAGTAGCCCTGCAGGTGGTACTTGCACATATCTGTCCGGAAGAGGGGCTGCCGCTCCTGACCACTCATCTGCACGATGACCCCTAATACATAGATGCCTGCCATGGCATCAATGCTTATAAGCGTGGATGCCTTCGCTCACCGGCAGCGTATCTGACGGTATGCGGCATATGCGGCGGCATGGCCAGGGAGGAAGGCGCCCAGCCGTTGTGCGCGTAGAGGCCGGGGTAGGGGGGCGGTGGCGGCTGGCCGTACGGCGCCGTGGCAACGTAAGGGTGATGCGACACAGGAGGGTGCGGGAGCGCCACACTGTCGTCCTTCTTGGCCTCTTCCCACATGGCGTCAATGTCCTCTTCCTCATCCCCGGCATCGTCGTGTCGCTTGAAGGCTGCCCAGCCGCACCAGCCGCTTGAAGGCTTACGAAGGCAGCACCCACTGCAAGGAGCGATTGCACTCTCAATCACACGATAACAGAGTATCTGACTGAGGCGCCATCATCTGACCCGTGCAGCGGCCCCCAAAAATGGACACACCAATGCAGCGATGGCTGTTACTGACAGCTCGACCGCCGACGACTCAGCGGCGACCTGACACACAGGCACACACACACACACACACACACATGGATGTGCACAAGAAGACGAGGGCGTGAGATTGGAGAAGCAGGGCGCGGCGCACAGCATCCACACACGGCACACACGCAGTGAGTCTCCCTGATGGACGGCATGGCTGGCAGAGGTCACGGGGTGGTGCCCAGTGGCACCAGATCGGTTGGTTGATGTCTTGTGTTGTGTTGGTCGGGGTGGCGGGTGTGGTGTTGGTCGGCTGCGGAATGGATGGATGGATGGATGGAGGGGTCGCGAGACTCACCAGGGGAGCGGCTCAGCGACAGAGAGACCGACCTCAGACGCCACGCGCGCACCGTCCCCCCCTCTCCCTTGCGCATCAGTGATCGCGGACGGACTTGTTGGCGGCGTCGGACGGACGCTGACTGCTTAATTCCGCGGGTGGCTGTCGGCTTGGCAATGCGCGCAGAGTCTGCATGACCATTCCAACACACGGGAACACACACACACCCCGACATACGTGTCTCGGGCATGTTGGGTGTCGTGTTGTGTCGTGTCGGCGGCTGTGCGTACCTTACCTTGTTGGTGCGGTCCAGCTGTCCGAGAGAGAAGAGAAGGGCTCAGCCCGGCAGTGCGGGTGGGCAATGAGAAAACTTCACCACCACGAGTCGGGTGGCGGTGCCGGTCCTGGGCTTCCTTTACAGTGAGGGCATCGCTGGCGAACGGACCACTTCACCAGCTCCCGCACTTGTGCCGTCCGATTACTCGCACTCGCGCACTTTCATCGGACCAGACCACCCACAGAGAGAGGAATGGTCTGTGACTGGGTGGGTTCTGGTCACCGCAGTCGTCTCGTATGAGAAAGCACGGCCGCGCTCCCCTCACGAGTTTTCCTCCAGTTTGCGCTTCTTGACTTCGGGGAGCAGTTTCACAGAATGTCCTAGCCCAGTGCGAGCTACATCAGCACTGGACGCTGACGACGTTGTGCCGTCCCGCGTGGCTACCACTGTCTTTCTGTCTGTGTGCTGCACCCTCCGCACTGCTGCATCTGCCGAATTCGATTGATCTTCAAGCCCATCTCGCAGCCAGCAAGATGACGCAGGTGGGTGCGCTGGGGTGGGGGGATGGAGAGAGAGAGAAAAGAGTAGATGCCCGACGGAGAGTGGACGAAAGAGCAGGGCAGATGCAGCCGAACAGCTGTCCTGCCGGCATGTGAGCGTTTCATGTTTCGCCAGGTGTGCATGTGGTATGTGTGTGTGCAGGTGATCAAGAACTACGTCAACAACCAGTTCGTCGAGACGCAGGAGGGCAAGACGGCCCAGGCCTTCAACCCAGCGACGGGCAAGGCCCTCGCCACGGTGCCCCTGTCCGGCAATGCTGATGTGGATGCGGCAGTCAAGGCGGCCCAGTCGGCCTTCCCGCAGTGGTCCAAGACCACTCGCGAGCAGCGCATCGACATCCTCATGACTATCGCGCAGCTCATCGAGGCCAACATGGAGGAGCTCGCCAAACTCGAAGCCGTCAACATGGGCAAGGTCAGATCTGATTGCCTTGCTCACACCACACCCACCATCACACCCACACCCTTGTGCTCATTTGCCTCTCTCTCTCTCTCTCTCTCTCTGTGTGTGTGTGTGTGTGTGTGTGTGTGTTTCAGTCGCTGCCCGTAGCTCGTGCGGACATGCGTCGCCAGCTGCGGAACTTCCGCGAGTTCGCGCACAACCTCTACAGCCTGAGGGAGACCAAGACCGACTACGAGGGCACCCTCAACTACACTCAGCGGTTCCCCGTCGGCGTGGTGGCCATCATCGGCTCGTGGTCCCGCCCCCTGCACCAGATCCTCTGGCGCCTGGTGCCCGCCCTGGCCATGGGCAACACGGTGGTGGCCAAGCCTCCCCGCCCCACGCCGTGCACCACCTTCCTCTTCACCCAGATCCTCGCTCAGTCGGGGGTGCTGCCGCCGGGCGTCTTCAACGTCGTCTACGGGTTAGCAGCACAGCACAACACATGATTGAAGCAGAGAGCGAGACAACTCTCCTTTTGGGTCGTCGTCTGTGTGTGTCAGTGCTGGTGAGGAGGTCGGTCACGCGCTGGCAGGTCACTCTGGTGTCAACGCCATCGGCATGGTGGGCGGCGACAACGCTGCTGCAGAGATCATCAAGGCCGCCGCATCAGGCATCAAGAAAATGGGTGAGTGGTGTGGGGGGAACACATCTGACACACCCAACACGCTGACCCACACACATAAATGATCCACTTTCTGTCTGCACGTCTGCACGTCTGTGTGTGTGCAGCGTTTGATTTGGGCAACAGCCACGCCATGTGTGTGTTCGAGGACGCCGACCTGACCAAGTTGGTGCCGGAGGCCGTCCGTGCGGCCTTCCTTTACGACAACGGCCAGCGCGCCCACTGCCCCAACCGCATCTTCGTCCACCAATCCATCGCCAAAGAGTTCACCGACAAGTTCGTCGAGGCCACCAAGAAGCTCAAGGTGGGTCAACTCACCTCACCCCACACACGCTCTCACGCAGACACGGACACAGATCCACCTCCCCTGTCACGCGGCCTCTGTTGTGTGTGTTCTCAGTTGGGCGATCCCGCTGAGAGCGATGCCGAGATCGGCCCGATAGTGTCGAAGCAGCAGCTGGACATCATGATCAACTCGCTCAAGGTGGCGCAGGAGGAGGGCGCCGTCGTGCTGTGTGGGGGCCAGCAGCCACAGATGACCGGCAACCTCGCCGGCGGATACTGGTTCACCCCTACCGTCCTGGTCAGACACACCCAGACAAGACACGCAGCCACCAGACCCGATTCACACATATACATATATATATATATATATATCTCTTTCTGTCTGTGTCTGATCAGGGTGGTCTGTCCGCGACTAGCAAGGTCAACAAGGAGCGTTCGTTCAAGACGGCCTCCCCCGGCGAGATCCAGGGGCCCATCGTGCGCATCGTCACCTTCACCAGCGAGAGTGAGGTCATCGAGGCCGCCAACAACGGCAGCGGCCTGTCGGCCTCCGTCTGGACCAAGGACCTCTCGCGCGCACATCGGGTGGCCGGCGAGCTCCGCACCGGATACGTCTGGGTCAACTCGTGGCTCATCCGCGACTTGCGCATGCCCTTTGGCGGGGTTGGCATCCACGGGCTCGGTGAGTCGACACACTGACACACACAGGCGGAGACGCGTGGTGGATGTAGGGCTTTATCTTCGCGTGTGTGTGTGTGTGTGTTTGTTGGTTCAGGCAAGAGCGGCACTTTCCACTCGCTGGACTTCTACAGCGAGATCAAGACCGTCTGCATCAACATCAGCGGCGGCAACACCACTCTGGGATGAACATGATGCTGCCGGTCGGTGCTGCTGACGGCCAACTCACTCACTCAAGACGCCCGCACAGATCACATCGCCGCGGCGGAGGCATTCCATTTTCTGGTGTCTGTCTGCATGGCTATCTATGCATATTGCGTGTCTGTCTGTCTGCCTGCATGTGTATGTGCCTGTCTGTTGGCGTGCGTGGTACCTAAGCCCAAAGGGAAGAGAGGAGAGCGCAGAAACAGAGAGAGAGAGAGGGAGGCCCGGCCCCTCCACACACGCGTGTTTGTGTTGTGACCGTGTGTATGGTGGGGTCGACACTGCTGCAGCGGAGCGGTCCATGCGTGTGGTTTTGCGTCACAGCGAGTGTGTGTTGACGGCAAGAGTTTTTTTCTGTCTTGCAGGAGAGCGTAGCGGACTTGGGTGGCAATAGCAGCGTGTTGCTCTGTGTTCTCTTGACTCGCGGCTGGAGAGCCTCCAGATGGTGCATTGAGAAATGTGCCGTCAGGAAGCAATCTTGCTGCAGTGGACGGGAACTCAGACCAGCCGCAGCGTGCCCAGCTCGTGTTGTCGCGTGTCTGTGAGTGTGTGTGTTGTGTGAGTTGGGGAGAGGGGCAACGAGGGGCGAGTGCTGCATCAATTTTGCCCGCGTGTCTGCGTACTCGTCCAGTCCCATTTCTGACAGAGGATGCGTACGTACCGTACCCTTTTGTACGTTCTTGGCTGCATGAGAGACGCAGCCTGCCTTGACGCACTGCTGTTTTTGTGTTGCCGATGACCATCCCGGTTGGTCGTTGTGTGTGGAGGGAGGGGAGTGCACCGTTCTGATCCTCCTCTGTCGTGGTCCCTTGCATCCCTGCTGCTAACGCTGCAGATGAGGGGCTGCGTCCGTCTCTCGTCTGTACCGTCTGCTGCTGGGGCGCGGATGGGTCCGTCGGCAGAGGACGGAGAGGGCAACGCAAAAGGGGAGGGGGGCGAGAGAACCGCTGTATGTCGTCCCCTTGTCGGATGGGCAGGCAGACGGCTGGTGTCTTTTTGTGCCGTTGAGATTTCCCCGTTTGCTGTGTTGAGTTCCCAGATGCGACGACACCTGCTTGCTCACTTCACCCCAGCAAGCAGGCTGCGTCACGTGGAGGAGGCGCGAAACAAGTGAAAGACGGAGGGGGGGTGGGTGGGCTGCGACGGTGTCTGACTGTGTGGTGTGATGACGTATGTCTGCACGGTTGATTCCCGTCTTCTGTTGGTGTGTGCGTCTCGCTGGTGCTGGGTCTGCTCTCCACCAAAGGGCAGAGACAGAGCCGACGACGCCGCTGCCTCGACGGATGACAGGATCAACACGACACAGACGAGGCTCCTGCATGCTGAATGGATGTGTTGCGCGACCATGTTGGTCTCCATTTGTGCGGTGGTGGTTGTGGTGGCGATGGCACGGTTTGATAACCCATCGGTGCTTGGCCGGTGTTTGTTCGTTTCCATGGCCGAAAGAGCCAGCCAGCCAGCCAGTCAGTCAGAGAGGGAGAGCGACAGTGCCATGCACATGTCGCAAGACAAGACACTAGATTGCTTGCCTGGTTGCTTGTCTGCGTGCCCGCCTGCCTGCGTGGGAATGGAATCATCATCATCATCATTTCAAGCGTGTTGTGTGTCGGTCGGTTGATTGATGTGTTGCTAGCTGCCGGCTGCCGACTGTTCTGTATGTCTCGCTCTAGGTGTCCATCTTGTTTTGTCTTGGATTGGGTTGGTTGGCGTGAGAGAGCGTGTGCGTGTCGATCGACTGACTAAGTCTATGTAGGTGTACATACTCGCTGAATGGCTGACTGACTGGCTGACAGGACACGGCGTCGTGATTGATGCCTGTGTGTCTGTCGCCACATGTTGAATGACTCGCTGAGTGAGTGGCCTGGCTGGCTGGTTTCCATACACACGAGAGATGGTGGTGCGTGTCTGTCGGGTGATATCTGTCTGTCGGGGATGGGAAACGGACGGCGACTTGCAATGGCGTGTTTGAAGGAAACACGAGTACGGGCGACCGCAATCGATGTCCACACCGACAGACAGACACAGACACAGATACAGAGGGAGGGAGGGAGGGAGGGAGGGCTACACAGAGAGGAGAGCCCCACAGAGAGAAAGGCGAAGCCATAGACCGACTCACGCAGGTATCAGAGCCATGTCAGGCATTCGGTTAGTAACACATCGATTAGCAGCTGGTCGACAGAGTAAGCAGATCGGCGACAGGGATGAATGACGACGGCCAGCAGCCAAAATACCCTCCTGACGGCAGACACACACACTCAGTTACCAGTACTGTAATGACTGATGAATCGATCAGTCGCCGCTCTCCGCCTCAGCTACGCCGCCGTCACCTGCCGAAGGCACAACACACACATACACACAGAATGTGACGCAAGTCGACGTGGGGGCCTGCGTGTCGTGTGTCTGGCTGCGTACCTTCGCTGTCCTCTCCGCTGCCATCATCCATATCATCCGAACCACCGCCATCATCGCTGTCTGCACCCCACACAGGCGAGGCCCGTCACATACTCATCAATCCACCAATATCCGTCCCTCCCTCTGTCTGCGCGTACCATCATCCCCGTCATCCCCCTCCCCCTCTGATGGCTCAAGTTGATACTTGAGTTGATATACTTGGCCGTCGAAGACGACTGCAAGTCCTGGCCCCAGCGCCACACCGCCCAGCTGAGTCGTCATGGGGAGGCGGTCCTTGAAAGCGCCATTCTCACGCACAGGCTCCTCGGTGGTCTGAACGACAACCTCCACTGCGGACAGACAGCCAGAAAGGAAAGACACATGTGGCATTTGACCAGCAGACCTGCATGTCTGTCAGCCTGACCATTCTCGTTTCCCTCATCCACAATGGAAATCCACGCCACGAAGGTGTGGCTACTGTTGGTGAGCACCAGCCATCGCACACGACCGTCCGAGCTGAATGTGGTGGTGCATCCGGCCACCGGTGTGTGGGGCGACTGGGTGAGGAGGCCATCCAGACGGCCGCCACCAACACGCCTGAACAAACCACACACACACACAATCAGACACAATCTCTCTCACACACAATCAAACACGCACCCCTCTCGCCCACTGGTGCCATTGGTGTCTTACCTGTTGAGATATGTCACTGTGAGATTGGTCGGGTGAGTCTTGTCGAAGTGGTCGAGGACCATGAGCTTGGCAAACGACGACACTGAGGCTATGGTGGTCGGGAGAGCTAAATAGCTCGACCCTCATCTGCCGATGATGACCCAGTAGGAGATGCGGCTGTCCACTGGTGGGTCATGCAGGAGTCGATGCTGCTGATACAGATGGCCGGCAGCGAGGGGCGGGTCGACGATCAGCTCGAAGCCGGGCTCGTCCTCGATGGCCCGCACCTCACCATTGCCATGGCGGAAGATCTGCAGGCGTCTGCGGTCACCGAAGTCCATGTGGCGGCCGACCACCATCAGCTGCGCCAACACACGAGCTAACGATCCATACGCCTACACCACACCACACAGACAGACAGACAGAGAATGACTAATGAGGCCTCCCTGTTCCCTCCCGCCCCTCTGTGTGTGTGCCTTACCGTCTTGTTGATGTGTGTGTTGATGTCATTTGCCGTGAGGATGACAGGCAGCTCACAGTAGCCGCACTGCCCCGCCAGCTCAATCACCTCGCCCATCTCCATCCAGTCCCCCTCCTCCATCACACACACAGCCGCCAGCAGGTCACACACGCCGAACTGGTCATCGTCGAACCGCACCAGCTGGACTTGCTTCCCGTTGACCGCCCGCCGCAGCCCCGCCTGTGAGCCGACAGACTGGCGGAGCCGATCTCTCAGTTGGGCCGCTCCGAAGAGACTCCTGAGCCATGTGCAGGTGGCTCTCAGCCGCAGTATGTCTGTGAGGCTGAGCAGCCAGAAGGTGCGCCGACCAACGAAGATGTACGTGAAGGGATGCTGCTGCTCCTGTTGCTGCTGCTGCATGGGAAGAAGACGGTCGGATGAGGCGCTCGACGAGAGGCTGCACAGAGCGACAGAGTCGACAGAGGATAATGTCCATCAGGCATGCTGCTCACAGATCTCTGCGCTGCTCACCTCGTTCGATGCTCACACAGACAGATCAGAGGGAACTGACTGAGCTAACACCACCACCACCACCACCACCACCAGCAGCAGCGGCAGGTGAGGAGGCCGCCATTACGCCTCAGCCACACTGCAGCGATGGGCCCTTATGACACACAGAGAGAGATGCACACAGACAGACAGGAAAGGCCGACGCATTCAGTGAGGTGAGCGGATGAGCGCATCAGTCAGTGAGTGGTCGGCCTCCCTCACCTCTGTCTGGCTGTCAGCTCATTGACAACAGCCCGCCATCTCACCGCAGCAGTCGAGAGGACGACTGACTCGAGTGACTCTTCTCGCCCTCTTGTCGGCCGAGTGCCTTACTTTCGCAACTCACAGCTATCCGACAAGGCGCATAAATGCCGGGATTTGGCCTCTTGTGGGGTTATAGGGTACCAAATCCTTTGACCCTTCGAGATTGTTGAGATTGTTTGAGTTCTGCGGCTCTTTCGCAGCGTCAGATGGCCTTCCCGGCGTCAGCATCAGATGCAAAGCCGCCTGACAAGTCGCCCGACATCGACTGCAAGGACAGTAAGCCACCCCTGCAGCGATGGCCATGACGGAAGCGCACAACACAACGGAGACCACCCCTGCAGACGGATCGGATGCGGTGCACCATCACCTTTGTTTGTTTGTGTGATGTGATGTGGTGTGCAGTTCCTGTAGGTGAGTTGTTGTGGTGGAAGCGCGGCCCGAAGCCCACCTGGCAACTGGGCGTACGCATAGACCTCGACCATGAAATCAAATACAGTGGGGAATCGAAACACCACACAGCACAGTAGTGACGCTGTGTGTGTGTGTGTGTAGAGTATTTGACGAGTGAGCCGACGATCACCACGCTGCGGTCTGACGCGTCGCGGACCAAGGCCTATATCTGCATCCGCTCACTTGCAGAGGGGCAGTACGCCATCTGTATCAGGTCTAACATCAAGGTCAGTCAGGGAGCGAGGAGAGAGTCGGCACACTGCTGCACCCCCACCCGCTCAATAGGGCGTGTTGCTGTCGGCTGTGCTGTGCTGTGCTGTGTGTGCAGTTGTATGAGAAGGGCGACGAGATGAAGTCGGCGTATAAGGTGTGCCTGCCTCACAGACAGACAGACAGACAGACAGACAGAAGGTCGTTTCCACGGGATGGGAACGAAATTATACTATCGTGTGTGGGTGTGTGGCTGAAGGATCGGTACACGGGCTCGGACAAGGGCAGGAAGACGCTGTGGCTCTTGCATGAGATACTGCGGCAGCGCAACGCCATAAGCGGCCTCGACCAACTCCCAAAAGAAAAAAGTGACACATGACCACAACACAACACAACACAACACACACGTCCACACGCGATCGTTTGGCCACTGTCCGTGTGTGTGCAGCTGCTGCCGGTCTGGAGAGGCTCCGGACCTTCGAGCGTGAGGGCAAGCTCATCACCGACTTCATCAATGGCACCGTGCAGCCCCCGCCAGGCTACCTCGACCACGCACCCAATGCCCGCAGCAGCAAGAACAAGAAGCAGCCAGAGATCAAGCAGGAGCACGGCCACGGCAGCCATGAGGACATGCAAGGCCAGAAGCAGGACGGTCGTGACGGTAATGGCGGTGAGGAGGACCTAGACCAGGAGGAGGACAACCGCCCCCTGAGGGAGCGTGGCCCCCGCAGCAAGCGACGGCTCAGCAGCCGCAGCGCCCGTGACGAACGTGGTGGTGGTGGGAACGAGGGGCGCGTGGCCAAGCACCGCAAGGCGGCGGCGAGCGGCGATCAGAGCATGAATGACGGCGAGCTGATGCCCCCGCCACCTGTTCCCCCTGCGGCCATGGCCGCTGCTGGTGGGATGAGAGGCCGCCATGAGAAGGAGAAGGACAAGATCATGGAGGAGGGAGGAGAGGATGGGTGTGTGCCGCTGGATGGGGGCGGGGGAATGGTGGCTGCGGCGGCAGCTGCCGCTGCTGGCGGGGGTGGGAGTGAGGGGTATGGGCATGGGCATGGGCAGGAGAGTTTCGGTGGGTACAATGGCGAGAGGATTGACGGCCACGACGACCAACAACAGGTCAGTCAGTGGGGAAGGAAACTGGGGACCAGAGACCAGACCGTACATACCATACACACACGCGATGATCGGATCGCATTGGCTCGTGTGTTGTATGCGTGTGGATGTGATGTGGCTGTGTTTGTCAGACGTATGACGAGCAGTGGATGGGATGCATACACAAACTCGCACGGAACCGCACCGAACTCACAGAGTAAGGTGGAGCATGGATGGATGGATGGATGGCAGCAAACAAAGGTCACGACTCACTTTGCGTGTATCTCCCCTCTCTCTCTCTCTCAGGTTGCTGACCGAGCTGCGCGTGCCATCTGTCCTGCAGCTCAACCCGCCCGCCATCATGCCGTCGCCACCATACCAGTCCCTTGCCGACTCTGTCCGCGACGTGACCATCCGCGGATACAAGGCCTCGCTCACCAACACGCCCCCGCTGTCCTCCCCGCCCACCGATGACGTCAGCCATACCGAGACGTACGGCACCGACACATCCGGCGACACCTATGGCCAGCGGGCCAGCCGGTTCGTGGCCGGCCTCAGCGAGCAGTACGCCCATCTGCTGCTCGGCTCCATCGCCATCCGGCTCAACTGGCGGACAGACAACGGCACGATGGGGTACAAAGTCGGCCTCGGGATCGGTGTGCAGGGCAGCGGTAAGCGGAAGGAAGCATCACCCTCTCCACCCACTACATCTGATTCTGTCTCGCTCGCTGTGTCTTTGTGCTGTGCTGCCTTTCCTTGTGTGCAGAGCTGTACGACAACAACAGCACCATGATGCGTGTGCGTGTGCGCGTGGTGCACGACCTGGCAGAGGGCCACTTCGACACGCTGAGGGCGCCCGTGCCGCTCGTCAAGGTGTCGTCGGCCAGGCCGACTGCAGACGAGGTGCGCAATGCCCTGCCGATGCAGCAGCTGTTCAACTTGGAGGAACTAGGTGGGTGAGTGGGAGCGACGGCCAGTGAATGTGGGAGGTGTGTGTGTGTGATGTGTGTGTTTGTTGCCTGCAGAGAGCCGTGTCCAGGCGCTGGAGCAGCTCGACGAGGTGCGCAAGCAGATCACATCGCTGTACGATAGACTGCCCATTCTCTTCGCCCCTCACCAACAGCCACAGGTAGGTACTCACCTGTCCCCCTCACCCAACAAACACGTCACACGCATACCTACCCCTCTCTTTCTCCCTCTCTCTCTCTCTCTCTCTGTGTGTGTGTGTTTGTGTGTGTGTGTGTGTGTGTGTGTGCGTCTAGGGTGATGGCGATGTGATGCTGAAGCCGTGGGTGTGGGACCGCCTCTTCTACATCGACGCCCTCCTCAACAAGGCATACAAGATCCGATTTTGCGAGGAAGATGACCCTGAGGACACTCACAGAGGCAATCCAGCGCCGTCCACCGACCACACGCAGGGTGGTGCACCACCAGCAGCAGCATCGGCGGCACCAGCACCAGCGGCAGCAGCTGCTGCTGCCGCTGCAGTGGCGGGGGCGGGTGGTCGTCTTTGATGGGCTGATCGATGGATGGCTTGTGTGTGAGAGATAGATTACCGGAGGAACAGACAGAGGTTCGTCCTTTTCTTTATCTTTTTGCGCTGAGTTGTAGCCGACGAACAGACAGACTGAGGGAACGACTGACTGAGTGAGTGCATGTTAGTGAGTGCATGTGAGTGAGTGAGTGAGTGAGTGAGTGAGACGCCGTGACCGATGGCAATGATCCAATGTGTGGATACATACAACGGGACAGGACAGGAGGGGCCGCCATCTTATATGTACGCGGCGGACTCACACAACATATGGGCCGTGAATGTGTGGATGGATGTCGTCTGCGGAGCTGTCACTTGTGCAGCTGGAGTTGATCAAGGCTAAGGGCATGATGGATGCAGTTGGCCATCGACAACACACAACAAACACATCACAAGAAGCCAACCCCTCTGATGTCTGTGTCTGTCTCCTTCTGTCTGTGAGTGGGCGTGCTGAACAACGATTGGCTCTGCAGCCATCACACACACACACACACATAAGTGTCTGCCTGTCTCTCTCTTTGTTTGTGTATGTGTCTGTCTTCGTGTTTGACTGACGGTGCTGAGTGAGTCGTCGAGGAGCTCGTCGACGGACGTCAATTCGGCCGCTGCTGTTGTTGCCTGGGCTGCTTGAGAAGGTGACGGTCGGGATATAATTATAAGATGCAGGCAGAGATGTCAGGGTGTTATCGTTGAACTTCTCGGTCTTGGTCGGATGTGTTCTTTTCTTGTGCACTTTCTCCCTTTGTTGTCGCTCTTTGGGTCCGCGCCGTTTGCGGTGGCACCGGCTCCATCCCTCTCGGCCCATCCGCTACCCCGCTGGTGTTGTTCTGGTCGGTCTCGGACTCCGCTCTCGCCGGCGCCATGCAGTGCAGCCACAGGAGGATGAAGGCGATGGTCTTGATGGTCCGTCTAGATCTCGGTGCTGTCTGCGTTCTGGTTGTCTTCACGCTTGGAATACGCTGCTTTCTCCTGGTGTTGCAGTGAGGGCCAACTTGAAGCGATGCAGCAGCAGCTGCTTGAGGAGGTGGACGGGACGGGAGAGGCGAGGGAGGGAGGAAGAGACGGACGGAAGGTTGAGAGGATGAGTGGGCCTCGATCGTGTGTTGTGATTGGTAAAGGACTCGCGATCGGCGGCCGATCCCATACATGCACCCGCACCACTACTACGCCCTGGGGATGAAGCAGGCCATGCAGCAGAAGGCGGTCATGATGCAGCAGGCACCCTCCCAGGCCGATGCACACAGCAGCAGCAGCCGCAGCAGCAGGGAGATGGCGGCCAGGAAGGCCAACGAGGGAAGGAGTGATAGTGCGGTCGGTGTGGGAGGATCGGATTCGCACGTGTGTGACAGAGACCTTCATTCATCAAAGTGTGCAGACAGACAGACAGACAGACAGACAATGGCCAGTTTCATTGGCCACGTAAGTACAGCTGGAGGGAATCCTTTGTGAGTGTCATTCATTCGCACGCCGGGTGGCCTGGGGGGTGTGGTGTGCAAATTGAATGTGCCTGTCCGTGGACAGACACATCGGTTCCATGTCTGTCTCACTAGTCGACCCATGCACATGCATGTCCATCTCTTCAATGCATCGCGCGGTGTATCTCAGGCATGGTGTGTCTCAACCATCGGTCTGGCTGGTCTGTCGACCCCATCACTTGCGGCGCCTCCCTGCCTCCGTCACTTTCTCCCCCGCCCATGGATCAACACAGCCCGTCATCGTCATGGATGGATGGATAGATGGATGGATGGTCAGGCTGAGAAGATCCGGTCCGGCTGGCGTGTGAATCTGGTGGCGTGGGGGCGCAGCTCGGCCGTCCGCAACGGCCGGTGTCCGATGTGCCTGGCGTCGCCGCCCCGCGTCTACCGTGTGTGGGGGGGGGAGGGGAGGGCTTCACTGTGTGTGGCGAGGAGGACAGCACTAAGAGGGTGACAGTGATCGGCACACTTGAATATGGGAGTTAGCAGAGAGGGAGGGAGGGAGGGGATGGCTGGGGGTGTTGATAGGGAGAGGTGCGTGAGTGTGGGAGGGGAGGGAAGACACACATAGTATAGTGTGGTGTGGTGTGGTTCGCTGGCTGACATTTTGCGTCTGGTGTTCTGAAAGGCTAACTAAGTCGAGGCGTGGAGAGGCCCCACTCACTCATTCATTGATCTGTGCCAGCCAATATAATGTGGTCGGTCGTTTGGAGCGCTTTGATGGAAAAGACAAAGGAAACGGTCCATCCATCCAGGAAATGAGTGCAACGCTGCAGCCAGGCCATGGAAGTGCGCGGCCAACACCACCCACACCAGACAGACAGCCGATGGGATCACACAAATCACATGACAAACAAAATGACCACCATAATTAAAACTCTGTGTGTCCCCCCCTTGTGTGTGTCAACACCTCTGTGTCCGTGTGTCTGTGTGTATCCCTCACGTCACGTGAATGTGTGAACGGATGCACCGACACGATATGGGCTGGTGCGTGTGAATGCATGGATGGATGGATGGATGGATACGTACCTGTACCGGTTGAGGTGTTCAGGTTCCCTACTCGGCTATCTAATGCTGCCGTGGTGTGCCGGGGTGCGGTGTGTGGGCTGCGTGGCAAGGGATGGGAGAGAAGGGACACACCACACAACAACACGTACACACACGTACACACACATCTTTCGTCGTGTCGCGCGTACCAGCCTGCTCATTTCAATTCCAGCCGTGTCCTGAAGCCGCACCGCGGGATACCATCGTAGTCTTCTAGTACTTTATAGTCCGTGCCGACCTACAGGCACACAGGCAGGCAGGCAGGCATGAAAACACACAAACAACGCTGACTGGACTGACGATTGATGTTCTTTGTCTGCATGGCATGCATGCATGATCCTTCCCATACGTACGATGAGGTAGTAGTTTATGTCAGAGGTGAACCTTCTGGCGTTGAAGACGCAAAATTCTCTAACCTCGGGGCAGAAGGCCTCTTCCAGCCGGCCAGAACCCTCCCGCGGCACAGCCTTGGCCACCTCCCTCGCACCCTAAACCCAGTAGTACCCACAACATCACCCTCCACACACCACACACCCATCCATCTATCGGCTGTTGTTTCGCAGCAAGATGGTGCTGCGCTCACCAGGTAGCATTCCGTCCGCCCGCTGGAAACACACACGATGGACACAGACACATACCAAGAGGGATCTGTCCATCCATCCATCCATCCATTCATTTCCCTCACCCCGCGGCGAATTCTCCGCCGAAGGCGCAGTCCTCTCCCTCGCAGGCGTCTGCGTCTGCACATCCATCCATCCATTCCGCCACACACATGGAGGGCATCCGTCCATCGGATCTCACCCCGCCCCGTCAATATATGGCCAATGGCGTCTGGACTTACCGAGGCCGTGTTCGGTGTGGATCTCTTCGCACTCCGCCAATGGGCCGCAGAGGGCAATGAGCGCAAACAGCAACGCCAACATCGCAGATCTGCCCGCCATCATTCTCTCTACCGTTCGACGCTCGATGGCCAGGAAGTTGTTGTAAACAGCGGGGAGGCCGCCTTCTTCAGCCAAGCCGCATGGTTTGCTTTGGACCAGCCTGGCTGTGAAATAAATGACCATCACGCGCTCATGCCTGAGGGCCTTGTGTGTCGGTCCGACGGAATCCCGCAGGAACACGCGAATGGGCCAATGGACAATGGATGGACCAATGGATGAATGGATGGATGGATGGATGAGGAGAGGCGTTCAGTGCCAACGATTCCCATGCACACAGTGCCACACACACACACCACACGTGTCGAGCGCATGGCATTGCACGTCTCAGCACCTCTCCTCCCCCCGCTCACCACACGCCCACCAGACAGACAGACAGAGGGACAGGCGGACAGGCAAGTACCTCACACCCAGCAGGCTCTCGATTAGTGAGTTGAGTGAGTGAGTGGGGGATGCTCTCTGACTGCCGATGAGATAGTTGATGTTCGCGTGTGGTGTTTCTGAAAGGCTAACTAAGTCGAGGCATGGAGAGTCCCCCTTCATTCATTGATTGATCTGTGCCAGCCAATATAATGTGGTCGGTCGTTTGGAGCGCTTGATGGAAAGGACAAAGGAAACGGTCCATCCATCCGTGAAATGAGTGCAACGCTGCAGCCAGGCCATGGACGTGCGCGGCCAACACCACCCACCCCAGACAGACAGACAGACAGACGATGGGATCACACAAATCACATAATTACAAACAAAATGACCATAATGAAAACTCTGTGTGTCCCCCCTTGTGTGTGTCAACCCCTCTGTGTCCGTCCGTGCCTCTGTGTGTATCCCGCCTGCAGTCTGAAAGAAATGGTGTAGAGGGTATGACGAAAAACAAAAGAAAAGAGAAAAGCCGTCGCTTAAGTGTACCCTCCCTCCCTCCCTCCCTCCCGCCCCTCCTTGCTCTAATCATCAGTCAGGCTACCGTGCCCTCCTTGAACGGCTGGCAGCTATATCGGCCATAGTTGTCCCTTTTGACCGGCGCGCCATGGCAGTATTTATCCTTTGCCTTCTCCTTGTGCATGCACTTCCCCGACCGTCTCCCCTCCTCTGGCGTGCGCGTGCCCACCACACACACCAGTCCGCCGCCGCAGTTCTGACTCACCGACCCACCGTGGGTGAAATAGAAGCAGGTGCCTGCTCGCACAGCACACACGCATGCAGACAGACAGACACATGTGTACACGCCCGCATGGATGTGGCCCCTGTGTGTATTTGCAGTGCACTCACCTCCATCGTAGTTTTCGAGTTCATGTTCGGCGCGGGAGCGTTTCTCTTTTTTCTCACGAGCGGTCTTAGCATCGATATCGGCCTGGAAGCCCTCCTGCACAGACGTAAACAAACATATCAACACAAACATAACATGGCAGCCAGCCAGCCAGCCAGCCAGCCACACAGAGATCGACGCGTAAATTACCCACGAACCTTGGTCTTGCATTGGTCTCCTTCGCGGTTGCAGATGCACGTCTTGGAGGGCGGGCCGCATGGCTGGTTCTTGGTCTCGGGCCCTGTGCAGAATCGATGATGCGCAGAGTCCACCGCAGAGGCCGAGGGGAATCCGAGCAGTGGTCTCGAGGGCTTGGTTAGGCGGCGAACTTCTTGGCGAATTCCTTGGTGTACTCGGCGCACTTGTCACTAGCTGCACACAATCAACACACGCGTACGAATAAGAACAGAGGGAAGGACCATTTCGCGTGCAGGTGCATCGGTGTGTTTGTGTGTATAAAGCACTACGCGTGCGTACGTGTGAACTCGAGGGTTTCATGGGTGATGTCCTTGGCGGCGCAGAACTCGAACCAATCCGGCCCGGAGCGGTCGACCCGCTCCCAGACGGGCCTTCTTGTCTTGCGGGAGGCGACGTAGTCCACCCAGACGTACTCGCACTCTGTGTGTTGAAAATCGTAGTACTGGGCAACCGCGAACGGCTGGCGCTCCTGCTTTGGGTCGTAGTCGTCCCTCTTGCGGCAAAGCTTCTCGACGTCGGCCGCATTGATACACACGCCTACATCGGTGTCCCCGTCGAAGCCGTGGTACTCGTTGGTTATCAGGCAGACCAGGCCGTCCGGACACGTGTGCTTGTAGTGGCGGCGGTCCAGACCCTCATCTGTCGTCACCGTCAGCTCACATTTGCCTGTATACACACACACACACACACACACACACAAGGATACGTACACCCCCACACACATGTACGCTGCTCTGCGTGAGTTACGGACCGTGATGTTTGCCGGCCGGTGTGGAAGCGAGACGCCCAGACTGGACAGGGCAAACTGCATTCAGACAAGGCGAGACACAGGAAATGCCAACTGGATGGATAGATGGATGGATGGATGGATATGCACCTGTCGAGTACCCGAGGGTTTGTATGGTCCTTTGCCGTCGCAGTAGTTGAAACGATCCGCCGCGCAGACATACTCGTCACCGGGATAGGGTTCGCTGCGGCCGAAGCGCACTGGCAAGCCTTTGGGGGAAGGCAGTCTGTCTCGCTACAATGGGACTCCCGATCGACAAACGGCACGCACTCGCCCTCAACGGCCCACTTGACATAGTCCTGCAGCTTCGGACAGCATCAGCACCCTTGTGAGACCTCTTGCGGGTGAGTGCACAGATCTGGCCCTCTGGTGTTAGGAACGATGGATGGACAGAGAGAGAGAGAGAGAGAGAGAAAGGGAGAGGGAGAGAAAGAGATAGAGACATGAGCAGACGGCATAGCCAAGACTCACCTGGGCAATGCTTCTGGTGGTTACGTTTCGCTTGCTCCGCGAACCAGCATCTGCCTGCACACACGTGGGATATCACATATGGGCAAGCAAAGGTCCACGTTTCATGCGATTCATTCGTTCATGTGTTGTTTGCGTGCTAACGTCCGGGTTCGGTGGATTTGATGCTGCGCCCCTCGAGAAAGGTATGAAACCGATCCGACCTGTCGATTCATTCGCAGGTGCACATGTGCATGCACAAGCGAGTCGGCCACTTACACGCAAACGTCGTCTTTGCACTCCAGACCCCATTTGCACGGCTTGCTCTTGGGCTTCTTGGGCTCGCAATCAGGGGAAACACATGAAAAGACCGACGAATGCTTGTCCCCGCTGTCCCCGCAGTAGTCCTTACGATCGCCCTTCGTCTGCAAAGGCAAAGGACACCACACACAGCAAGGCCGATGAGTTGCATCCGAACCAACAGAACCAACAGCATAGGTGACCCTTGCCTGGCAGCGACGTGCATACAGCGGGTTGTTCTTGTCCTCCTTGTATGTTTCTGTTTTCCTGTGTCGGTCGACGTGCTCGAAGCAGAACCCCTCTTTGCCCGTCGTTGCGCAGTCCTTGTCTTTCTGGCATTCATCTGCAGGGAGGAGAAGAGCCATACAGAGAGAGTGATATTCCCATACATCCACCACCCACTGGCCTTGGGGATGCCTTTTCTCGTAGTCGGAATGGCCGGTCTTGACAGCCGTTGCGAAAGTGCCTGTCACATTCATCCATTCGGCAAGACGACACAGGACGCATGACAATGCGAACTCGATGGATGGATGGATGGATGGATCAGTGTGGATGCCTCCCTGCCTGCATACCGGTAAGGACATTCAGCTGCGTCTGGAGGTTATCGAGGGTTGTGTTGGCTGCGACCATCAAATCGTTGGCGGCGCTGGTGACTTTATTGGCCTCAGTGCGGAGCTTGATGGCCGACTGGAGTGACTTCTTTCCGGTCAGGAGGTGCTGCTCCATCATGGACAACTCAGCTCCTGCACGCACACGCACATTTGATGGATGGACGCACAGGTCTTCACCCCACACCCATCTGTGTGTGGGTACCGGATCTCTTGACCGCCTGGATCTCTTGACCGCCGCCGAGGAACGACGCACCTGCACACAGTCGACAGATACGATGTCGGACAGCCGGATACGGGCCAGCTAGCACTGATGTGTGCGCCATGGATCTCCATCTCACGTGCATTCGCCCACCATCGGCAGGGCAGTCCGTGCCCTCACAGTACTCGTCGCGAGCAGTCGCCGCTGCTGCAGAGTAAATGAACGCCACGACGATGAGGAGCGCATACGTGGTGAGTAACACGCCCTTCGTTCGGCGGTCGTCTCGCAAATTTGCAGACGACGGAATAATGGACGCAGCGCGACCCTCAGACAGACAGACAGACAGACAGACAGACAGGCAGGGAGGCAGGGAGGCAGGCAGGCAGGCAGGCAGACAGGCAGGCAGACAGACAGACAGACAGACAGGCAGCCGTGCAGTGCAATACATGTGTTTGTTCCTCTCCTTGTATGTATTGGGTCAGATCTGGCAATTGAGATCTGGTGCCATTGGGTCAGATGTGGTGGCGCTGATGGACCGCCCCCTCAACCGACCGTTTCCCGAGGGCGTCACGGCATTCGTTCGCCCGGGGCGAGGGCCCCACGGCGACCTGCCACACGTGTGCTGCTGACGCCATTGAACCACCAATTCATTGCCGGCGTCAATCTCAGCGAGGAAGGAGTGTCGTCGACAGGTAGGTAGCTGCACATAGACAGACTGCACAGGGAATGCATGCCCGGGTGAAGAAACCCATTCGAAGGAGGGAGGGGTACACACTAAGTCTCTCTCTCTTGTTGTGTGTGCGCGCCAGGTACGGTGCGACCAAGGAGAGAGCGGAGAGCGACAGACAGACAGACAGACAGACAGACAGACAGATCAATCCATGAGGATGTATGATCCGATCCGTGAGCAGCCAAAGCGGGGACACGCAATTGTACAGAGCGATGAATGTAATGTGCACATGCATTCAGTTCTTCATGGCGAGCACAGCGACAATCAGTGAGGTCCGCACGCACCACCGTCCGAAAGGCAAGAACAATCGGTCCTGTACAATGCACTGGACCACCCTCGCTGCCGAAAATTGCTGGAAACTGCGAGCTCTCAACTCCACCAAGGAAAAGTGAAATCGCGCCACCGGCTGGTGCGCTGACGTATCTATCGCATCACATGCACTGCACTAGCGCTATCAAAATTAACTGTCACATTCATGTGGAGCCAATCACATAGCTTCATCCACTTGGTCGACTGTCAGCAGCTCCAACTGTCCCCTGTGTCTCATCGACTTCTCCTCTGCACAGACACACTGGTGGCAGCCCATGCGTCTCAATGACGGTCACGACACAGTGCAGGCGACAAGGCTGTACAAGTAAAGCACACCCATGGTCGATACTCACACCCCACCAGCCGTCAAGACACCATCCATGAGACACAGCACCACCCCCAAAGGAAGCCAACTAGCCAAGTAGCCAGGCAGCCATGGACGTCAGATATGGGCATGTGGATGGAGAGAGGGGGCAAGTCAGACACACGCGACCCACAGATCAACTACCTCACACACACGTGTGCATCAATCAGTCGATCAGAGACACCATACGTCACACGCAGCCAGCAGGAGGGAGGGCTATCGACACAGATAGACAGATAGATACAAGGCGCGACAGTGGGGGAAAGAGATGCACACCGGCAGGCCGGCAGTCGGGGAGTCGCGGAGTCGGTGGGCCATCAGCCTCTCATCTACTCTACGCACAGACAGCTATGCGATGCGTCGAGGCGACCGGACAACTTGCTACTGCAGCCGGTCAGGCAGGATACACACACACACACAAAGAGAGAAACGAATGGTTCGGGGTCAATTCAATGACAGACACCACGGGGTGTGAGGGGTGTCGGCGTACCTGTAGGTATAATGATGATTGGTGTGTGTGTCGTCAACGCCGCCATTCTCCTCCTCGGCTGATGCATCTCACCTGTCATCAAGACACACAGAATCACACACAAATGTATGTGATGCGGATCGAGACAAGGGTATCTGTGGTGTTCTGTGTGTGCCTTCTTTCCTTCGCTCCTGTGTACCTCCGCTGCCGTGTTTGCTGTCGACATCCAAATGGTCACTCTCATCGCCACCATCACCGTCTGCACCACACACATAAAGAAGGCACGTTAGCCATCCATTCGCGCGAGTGTGTGTCCCTCCCTCCCTGTCTCCCTCCGTCCCTCCCTCCCTGTCCGCACCGTCACCACTGTCGGCATCATCGTTGTCGCCGTCACCCTCGTCGCTATCCTCCTCTGCCGATGCGTCATCCATATCGTCACTCGTCATGGCCGTCGGAACACCACACACAAAGACAGACAAGAGATTTCATCCATCCATCCATCCACACATCCTGTGCACCACTGGTGTGTGTGTCCCCCAGCCATCCAGACGGAGAGGAGGGAGGGGCAAAACAGATAGACACGGCAGCGCAGCCAAGGAGCGTGTGTGTGTGTGTGTGTGTATTGATCTCTGTCCACCGACACGTGCGCATTAGTCAGTCCATCCACACCAACACACACACAGACACAGCCAGGCAGCCACCCCAATGCAGCTCGTTGGCCAACTGGTGTGGGAGAAACCTGGAGAGGGGCATGTGTGCCATCAATACCATGTAAGAAGGTCTCACTCCGTTTTCTTCACCCAGGCAGCTAGTCAGGCAGACAGGTCTCACACATCCACACTCACACACCGCGGCCGAGCCATCAGGGTCAAAACCGGCCACCAGCTCCACCCTCCCCTCCCCCCAGCCAGGCAGGAAGCCACCCAGAAAGGTACATACCAACAGAGAGGGAGAGAGGGAGGGAGGGAGGGAGGGAGGGAGGGCAGTGCACAGAGAGTGGATTGGGCAACGCAGACAGGTCGCCCACCCACAGCCATTGGGTCAGTCATGTGTCAGCAGCTGGTCTCTCTACAGAGTGGGCGGCATACGATCTCTCTCTATCACAGACAGCCATGAGTCGATCTGGGCGGCAAGCAGCCACAGACAGCACTGCAAACACCCTGCCAACACACACAAAGAGGACACCCATACAGACAGAAGATTCGAACACACTGTGGTGTGTGTGAGTACCTGTGGCGGTCCGTTATTGAGTTGGGTTGATCACTCGCCGCTCTCCTCTTCGGCTTCAGATAGACACACACGCTATGTGATGCGGATGGACGTGAGGGTGTCCCTCCCCTTCGTGTGTACCTCCGCTGCCCTCTCCGTCGCTGTCGACGTCCATATCATCCCAGCCGCCGCCATGACTGTCGGAATCTACACCACACACACACAGACAGAGAAGAAATGCCATCCATCCACACCATGGCCATCATGTGTGTGTGTCTCCCTCCCCCTCCCCTGTCCGCACCGTCATCATCATCGTCATTGTCACCGTCTACTTGGCCGTCGAAGACGTATGGCGCCACTTGACCCAGCGCCACACGGGCCAGCTGAGTGGTGACCGGGAAGCGGTCCTTGAAGGCACCGCTCGCACACACAGGAACTTCGGTCGTCACGACATACACCACCACTGCACAGGCAGCCCAGACAGATATCACATGAGATTTGACCAGCGGATCTGTCTGTCTGTCGTCCTTACCGTTGTCGTTTCCCTGATCCTCAATAGTAATCCACGCGACGAGGTTGTGGCTGCTGTCGGTCAGCACCAGAGACCGCACACCACCGTCCGAGCCGAGTGTGGTGGTACATCTGGCGACCGGTATGTGGGGCGACTGGGTGAGGAGGCCGTCCAGACGGCCGCCACCAACACGCCTGAACCAACCGCATATACACACACACACACACAAAATCAAACACGCACCCCTCTCACCCACTGCTGCCACTGATGTGTCACCTGTTGAGCCGTATCGATGTGCGATTGATCTGGTGAGTCTGAGGTAAGTGTAAGTGGCTGAGGATCGTGCGCTTGGCCAACGACGACACCGACGCATCGGTGGACGGGAAGTGCATGTCGCTGGCCACTGGTGGGTCATGCTCCAGTCGATGCCGCTGATACAGATGGTGGGCGGCGAGGGGCGGGTCGACGGTCAGCCGGAACTCGTCCTGGTCCTTGATGGCCCGCACCTCACCATTGCCATACTGGAACAGCTGCAGGCAGCTGCCGTCACCTAAGGCCACATGGCGGCCGACCACCATGAGCTGCGCCAACACACGGGGAAACGATCCATACGCCTACACCACACACACACAGACAGAGAGGAATGAATGAGGCCTCTCTGTTCTCTCCCGCCCCCCTGTGTGTGTGTCCTTACCGTCATATTGGCGTGTGCGTTGATGTCATCTGCCGTCAGGTTGACAGGCAGTGTGCAGTGGCCGCACTGGCTGGCCCACTCAATCACCTCGCCGATCTCCACCCATTCTCCCTCCTCCATCACACACACAGCCGCCAGCAGATCACACATGCCGAACTGGTCATCGTCGAACCGCACCAGCTGCACCTGCTGTCCGTTGACCACCCGCCGCAGCCCCGCCTGTGAGCCGACAGAGTGACGGAGCCGATCTCTCAGCTGGGCCGCTTTGAAGAGACTCCTGAGCCATGTGCAGGTGGCTCTCAGCCGCAGTATGTCTGTGAGGCTGAGCAGCCAGAACGTGCGACGACCAACGAAGATGTACGTGAAGGGATGCTGCTGCTCCTGATGCTGCTCCGGTTGCCTGCTCATCATCGCAGCCGCCTCGTGTGAACCGCGAAGCCTTCTCACGTCTTTGCTCGCTGTATTGGAAGCTCGCACTGAGCGATCGAACTCATTGCTTCATAGGTGACGAGAGGACAGAAGTGCGTGTGAGTGGTGCGAGTGAGTGGTGCGAACGCAGGCGAGCGCAATGAGGTTCATTGTTTGGCTTGAGGAGAGAGTGATTGAGTGTTTGAGTGAGTGTGTACTCATTTGTGTGCATCGATGTGCACTATTCACCACACGGACATGAGCAATCCAATGCAATGCTCACACACACATGTCTGTCAGTCCATCCATCAACACAGCCAGGCAGACAGGCCAATACACAGAAGTGTGCGTCACGTGCAACACTCATCCATGGCCAGCAGGCAACACACATGCACTTACACAGAGAGAGAGAAGCCATCGATGTGGACACACGTCAGTACGTATAGTATGTCACCATATGCTGTCTACATATTTTGTATGTATCGGTATGTATCGGTGTGTACAGAGATCGAGGGATACAGAGAGGGGAGGGGAGAGGGAGGCAGCCGACGTAAGGCAATTAGGCAGCAGAGATGGACCAATGACACGCCACATGCAGCGCGCCGCCGTCCAACCACCATGCACCACCATCACCACGAGTAAGTCAGGAGGGTTGGAGCAGATCGCTCCAGTGTGTATGGCTGCGTATCCATGACCGGATGCCGGATGTGCCATGCAGCAGCCGCACACGAGATGAACTCAGGAAGCCGCCCACAGCCCCAGGGAACCAACAAGGAGGCAAAACCGACTGACCGCATCGGAGCGGCCTGTCTGTCTGTCTGTCTGTCTGTCTGGTGCGATGGTGTGAGTGGATGGACCACGACTGTGAAGCACACAATGCCACGTATGTGTGATGTGTGTGTGCAGCAGACAATGCGGCGCAGATGGATAAACGGATGGATGGATGGATGGATGGACACGCCATACAAGAGTGGGTGGTCTATCGACCGGCCTGTCTGTCTGTCTGTCTGTCTGTCTGTCTGGGTTCATGCAGGCAGACCGACATGTGTGTACCCATTCAGAGAGAGAGAAGATGTCAATCAACAGCCCAACAAACTAAAGCACCGACCGACCAGCCATCCAGATGGAGAGGAGGGAGGGGCAAAACAGGTAGACACGGCAGCGCAGCCAAGGAGTGTTGGAGTGTGTGCGTGTGTTGATTTCTGTCCACCGACGCGTTCACATCAGTCAGTCCATCGACACCAACGCACACACACACAGCCAGGCAGTCAGCCCAATACAGCTCGTTGGCCATGGTTGTGAGATTGTGTGGTGTGGGAGAAACCTGGAGAGGGGCATGTGGGCCATTAATACCATGTAAGAAGGTCTTACTCCATGTGCTTCACCCAGGCAGGTAGTCAGGCAGACAGGCCTCACACACCTACACACACTCACACACAGCTGCCTAGCCATCAGGTCAAACCGCCAGCATTGGAGGGCAACACACCAACCCCAGCCCCACAGCCAGACAGGAAGCCACCCAGACAGGCACATACCAACAGAGAGGGAGGGAGGGAGGGCAGTGCAGAGAGTAAGTGCGTCCAACGTAGGGTTTTTGATGGACAGGATGAGCAGGGGGTGGATGGAGGTGATTTGGGGTTGATTTGACCGAGGAATTATTAAGCAAGCACGCATCGTGTGTCCCCATACTATAGGTAAATTGCCTAGAGAAGGCCAATCACCTGTACACCACCGAGTAAGCAAACGAATGAACGGTGCCGGTGTCTCCTTAGAAAATAAAGGAGAAATATGGGCACACATCTTTAGGCTGAATCTCGCCCCACTTATCAGCATCCGCCCCACGAAGCACGAAGACTTTAAGATACGGAATCATAAGCGACACACTGGACAGACAGACAGACAGGAAAGGCAGAAAGAGGACAGGATGAGGGAGCGACAGACAAGGGTGCATTCTCGCAGCATATAATAGTGTGTGTCTCGATCACAGCTTACCCGAGCATCAAAATCCATAAACACGTGAAAAGTCCGCACCACGTGACGCCTTTCTCGTAACTGGATGACAGCAGAGGGATGTTGTTCCATCGGACCATCACAAGAAAAAAAACCGCTTCGAAAGCGCATTCGATGCTGACCAGCATGAGCAGGCCCCCAATTCCTTGCACAAAACTGAGAGATGAAGCGGTGCCCTATATTTGGTTAGTAATTAACATCATCAGATTGGTGTAGAGCAGCCCGGTGACTTCGATGAGAGAGTACAGCCTGATTTGGTCTGACAGGGTGCGGAGGTAGCGAGGTGAGACTTCCAGAGACGCCAAAGCTGACTGCACCTTGGCAGTTCCAGCGAGCGCTGGCTCCGTGCTAATGAAGGAAAGGGCTGCTGTCATTAATGTGGTCTGCCGCCTCAGGTGACTTCTCGTCGTCCCGCTGTGCTGGAGTCTTGAAGCGTTGCTGTCTTTGTGTCTAAGTGGTCGATCGCTTATCCCATTGTCAACTGCAGCGGTCGCGATGTCAGTGAAGGGAGGACGGTCCGTCGCCTGTGCTGTCCCTCCCTGTGCTGTCTGCTGTGCAGTGGGTTTGGGTCTGTTGCAGTGGCCGCTCATGAAGAACTTTCTTGCGAAAACGTAGAGCAGTATGTCTGCATTCATCCAAGAGAGGATAGACAGCTATGAAGAGAAGCATCCAGGAAGTCCATTCATATGTACATGGCTGACGCACAGTAAAGAAGTAGTATATCTGTGATGAGATCCAGGCTGAAGGAAGAGAGGCAGGCGATAAAGACAGCAGCGATGAAAAACAATATGTCTCATTCATATTTTCGCCTATAGCCAGCTTAAGGGCAATCAAGATAGAGTATATGAGCTTGCTATCCAAGCCCACCATGTCTGCTTGGAGGCATTTTGGTGCCACCACGTATATTACCGCAGGCCCAACTATCATGTGAGAATTCAAG
>CDMY01000390.1:69427-81626 GCA_001179505.1 Vitrella brassicaformis | reverse complement strand
AGACCTGGGGGGAGGAGGCCCGGCTGGCGGCCGAGGCGGCGGCAGAGGAGGCCAAACGGCACTTCGACGAGACCACGACGGCCCACACGACGCACGGCACCACGCCCGCCGACGCTGCTCACCAGCACCGCTGCCGGTGAGAGGGGCGAGACCGCCACACGCCACCACGAAGGCGCCACCAAGAAGGCCGCCCCATACCCGCCCAGCCACCACCGACCAAGCCCACCCGGCCGGGTGAAAACGCTCTGCCGCCGCCCCCGCCAAGAAGAAGACGACCGTCACGGCTGCCCTTTGATGGTACGTGACACACACACACACACACACACAGACACACACAAATACGCACCCACACTTACACGAGGCACATCCATCCGCATGACCCCATCCGTGTGCATGTAGGTCTGCCAGGGAGCAGTACCGGCTCTGGTGCGGACTTTGGTGTGGGTGTGGGTGTGTCGGGCGTGCGGCAAGTGGACGGAACGGAGAGCGACACAGAGGAGGAGGGTAGCAGTAGCTTCTTGTTATCCGCCGGGGCAGCGGGTCGTGAGCGTCACCTGCCAGTCCAGAAGGATGAGGGTGCAGACAACGATCATGATCGACACGACGAAAACACACTCGGTGAGGCACACAACCACACACAAGAGCACACACGGGGAGAAAGGGAGAAGGCTGGCCGTCCGACTCATCCCTCTCTCTCTGTGTCTCTCTGTCTGTGTCTGTGTGTGGCTGCCTGTGGTCAGGTCGCTCGCCCAGTGAGGATCTTCCTGATCAGAGACTACTGCTGGAACTCGCGGAACAGGTCACTGCATACACCTATGGCAAAAGAGTGAGTGTTCATCCATCCATCGTGGTGCTGCCGCTGCTGTGTGCCGGTGAATGAATGCATTCGTGCAGACACAGATGTTGCGCGTGGCTTCTTGGGAGAGAGAAGTCGTCGACCAATCCTTTCGCGGCAGCGAAGAACACCAGGTAACACACTTGCCCGTCGGCCATGATGCACGCCACACACACATTCACCCGCCCCTGCCTGTTTCTGTTGTTGCCTTTGCCTCAGGCAGTTGAGAGATTCCTTGGCATCCTACGCAGTGGCACTCCCCTTTCCGCCTGGTGGTGTCGTAAGGCCATCTCGCAGTGTCGCCGAATGAGGTCTGCACGCCAGCAACAAGAAGCCACGCGGACAAACCGGCCAAGTGACGGCATACCAATGACGTACGTGTGTGTGATGTGTGCTCAGCTTCGGGCAGAATTGGTTCTGGTCGAAGTCCGCCAACAAAAGGAGGAGGAGGACGGTGGCTGGGAGGAAAGGTCAGTCAGACCTCACAATCCATCCCGCCGCACAACCAGCACGCCACACACACAAACGCTCTGCCGCCGCCGCCGCCAAGCAGAGAGCCGCCCCCACGGTCCCCGCGGCAGCAACGAGGCTGTCGAAGCGGCAGCACCAGCAGGAGGTGAGGGCGCGGCGGCAGGAGCTCCAGAAGAGGAGTGAGGAGGCGGCCAAGCACCGCTTCCGCGTGTGAGTGGCTGGGTTCGGCAGCGGTGGGCGCGTCTGACGTGTTAGAGGAGAGACACCAGCTCTCCTCGGCCGTTGGCATGCTGCGTGTGCGCGCAGCATCGCTGCTTACATTTTATATTCCGATGTCTGTGTTGTTAGTTCCGTCGTGCTCACATTGATGTGGATTAGGCAGACTGAATGGGAGGTGGGGGCTGGACGCTTGCCTGGCGTCGGTGGCTACAGCCAGGGCATGACTGACGGGCGCTGTGAGGGGCGTGCAGACCGATGACATCTAGATGAATCTCTGTTGGCCGAGAGAGTCCATTGACGGATAAGTGTATGCACACACGCATAGCATCCGGGGGAGGGGGTCCCCCCACTTACGCAGCACTAAGAACAGAACGTGATTACACCGACAACTTTCGCGCCAAAACGACTGAAACGTCAGTCACGTGAAGCTGCTGCCTCTCCACACATACTCTAAACGTACGGCGTCCACACATACATACATGTCGCTGTATGTATGGCGCCTCGTGTGCCGGCAGCGGTGGCCTTGTCGAAGGTGCGTTTGGCCTCCTCTGCTGCCGCCCTGTCCGCCCGATGGGCCTCCTTCAGGCAGGCCGTCTTATCCAGCTCCTCGCCGGCATCTTCCCTCGCGCACATCTCGCGCAGCTTCTCCAAGTGCTCCTTCCCCGCGGCTCGTGCTGGCGCTGCCTTTCGCTTGGCCTCTTCGTTCTGCACAATTAATCTGATGAGCACGGCGGTCTGTCTGTCTGTCTGCCTCATTCGTCAATTGGTCCATCACTTACCTGCGCGCGAAGCTGTTCTAACTCCGTGACGAACACCTTCTGACGGCCCTGACGATGATAGACAGACAGACAGACAGACAACAACGCAATGAGACCAGCACATGCAGTGAGTTCGTTCGGCTGCTTACCCCTCCCACACTGCCGCCAATCAGGTGTCCGCAGGCGACTTTGTAGGCCTCATACAGCTCTCGGAACGCCGCCGAAGAGCCGCCCTTATCGGGGTGGCACTTCTGCACACACAGCAATGCAAAAGTGCATCGAATGGGTATCTGCCATCAACATGACCTTCCTCACTCGCCAGTGCGCTTACCAGGCAGCGCTCGTGGAACCGTGCTTTGATGTCGGCGACGGCGGCTCGCTACGTCAAAACAATGAACCAATTCATCGCGCCATCAGTTCGTCGTGCGCCGTTTCTGCGGCTTGGGCGGGCGGCTTTCCCCTCCTCCGTTTCATTCGTGGGAATGTCAGCCATTCTCATGACCGTCCGGTTCTTTCGGGAAGCAGGAGCTGCGGTTTCATGGAGCACCCGAACGCAGCCGGAGGCAAGGCGTGAGCTTGGGTGATGCCCTCCTTCTCCTTGCCCAGTGGCTTCGAGCCAAGCTCGAGAGTCGTCTAGTGGCATCGAGATCTGTGAAAAATCGCACCGCGGAGTGACTCTATCTCGCCTCAGTGGTTCTGACGGCATTCATTCATCAGAATGCAGCTGTATGTGGTAGATCTGTTGCACACTTCGGGAGGGAGCATCGCACGCAACACACTCGCAGTGCTGCCATTCGGAAAGAAGAGACAACAGAAAGGTCAGCATGTCAGAACAGACAGCATGGTGTGTGAGGAGAGATCTGCGCGGCATTGTTTGGTCTAATGTTGCACTCAGTTGCGATTGGTGACGATTCCGGTGTGCTGACGGTGTTCTTTATGAAGAAGGGCGCAGCGGAGGTGGAGTGGCGGTCGCCTCCCCTGGGCCGCCCCGTCAGCCGTGTGGCGCTGCAGTGTGGGCGGGACAAGCTGTTTGTGGGTGCGGGTCAGACGATATGGGGCTTCACGCGGAAGGGCAAGGAGTTCCTCAAGTTCAAGACCAACCTCACTGAGACCATCTCATCGCTCGTCGTGCACGAAGCCATGATTTGGGCCGGCGGGGTGAGCTGAGCTAACTCACAATGCACTTGTGTGTGGCGTACATGTGAATCTGTTGGCTTCTCTCTATCTCTGCTGTGGTGTGTGGGGGTGTGGGTGTGGCTGTGTGTGTGTGTGTAGGATTACTTGTTGACGATATACGACAGCTGCAAGGACGCTGGGTTCGTCATGTCCCCCGACCGCATCAACGACCTCCAGTGCGCCGCTGTGGCCGGACCGCAGTCAGTAACCTACACACACACACATACTTACACTTCTGGATACCTTTACACATGGCTGCCACATCTCTCTCCCTCTCCGCCTGTCACTTGCAGGACGCCCCTGTGCTCGATTGTTGCCTGTCAGGTCGGTAGTCGGGCCACACAGGGTCGCTCGACTGTTATGCCGTCATTCTCTTGTTTGCCCTCAGGACCGCCACATTCGAGTGTACAGTGGGGAGCAACTGTACCACCAGTACCCCGTCGATGGACCTGTCACCGCACTCGGTACGTGACCAAACCGAAACGGTGCATCTTGTCTCCGTCAATGCATCCATCTGCTGGCCATTCATTCACAGGTTTCCTCCGCGAGCGTGTGCCCGGCTCTCAGCTGCCGATCGAGCTGCTCTATGGCACCGAGACTGGCAGGGCCGGGCTGGCACTCATCGACACGTGAGCGCGAGGAGGCATAAAGGTGGACGAGGACGAATGTATGGCGCTCTGTGTGTGTCACTTTTGTCGGTCCTTCTGTGGTCAGTGTGGATAATGTGATGCGGGAGGGGTGCCTGATAGAGGTGGATGAGGACCAGCCGGCCAAAAGAAAACGGCGGTAGGCGGGACTGGCAGGCAGCCAGCCAGCCAGGCGGGAAGACAGATACATACACCGGTCTTGGCCTTGATGTGGTGTGCGTGTTGGTTTTGTTTGTCAGGGCTGGTGTTGTCAATATCATGGGTGCCGACTTCACTGGGGTATGACGAACGGCTGCCAACCACCACATACACAGACATACAAACAAATCGGCGGCCCATGGGTGTGTGAAATTGCTCATCGACAGTCGGGGGAGCCCGATGTGCTGATCGGCCGGGATGACGGCACTGTAGAGGTCAGCCAACGAGCAACCATTTGAGAGAGTCTTCGGTATCTGTTGGTGGGTGTACTTGTTACACAGATATGGCGTGAGGTGCTGAGTGGGTCGCCTGTGTTGGCGTATGAGGTGTGCCTTCACGAGAGCATCAGGGGACTCGACGCGGGATACGTCACTACGGGAGGTAGGTACACACACACGCACATTGCATCTGACACTCACGCACACGTGTGAGAGTGACATTTTCCCTCCCAGATTATCTGGAGGTGATAGTGTCAACGTACAGCGGGCGGGTGGTCGCACTCACTCCAGGTCGATCACCCAGCCAGCAGCTGTCACACACATGCATCCCACCTACCATGCACACACACACACACACACACAGAGCACCCCTGTGTGTCATGTGTGATGGTGTCTCCAGATGCGTCGGCAGCAGACACCACCGGGGCAGCAGCAGCAGCGGCATCGGGTACACACCGTGGCCACTAGCCCGACACAGCAAGCTCTTCACCTCATGTCTGTGTGCCTGGCTGATGTTGCGCAGGTGAGGTCGAGGGCGGCGAGGCGCAGACCAGACCCGATGAGAGCCCGGAGGCGCGGGTACGTGACCGCACGACCAGTAGTTTGTTTCCGCTGTGCGTACCGACCGGTTTGTTTGTCAGGCCAAGAAGGTGAAATCGCTGGAGAAGGAGGTCGCGGCACTGAGAGAGAAGCTCGAACACGCACGGAAGAGGTATGATGGGTAGATGAACCAAGGTGTGATGCACAATCTGTCTTTGCTGATGTCTTGGTTCAGGTATCAGGATCTGTCCAAGAGCGTCATTGCTGCCGCCGTGCCCACAAAGGTTTCCCACGCACCCGTCAGCCCACAGCCAGGCAGACACAGACAGAATGGGGTCGCGTAATCTCTCTCTCGCTCTCTCCTCTCTCTCTCTGCGCGTGCGTGTGTGTCAGATATCGCATCGGTTTCGTTTGATGTCGGACGAGGCGTGTTACCTCCTCACCGTCGACTCACCCGACCCAATCGTACGTATCCATGCACCGTCGGACGCACAGAAGGAGTGCCTTCACGTGGGGACGCTTGCCCCCCCACACACACATGCAGGAGTTGGTGGTGCTTCGCAGCGACGTGGCCATCGACCTGCTCGACTGCTCGGAGGGATCCACTGAACAGAGTAAGATCCATCTCATACCCGCTGTGATGTGATGTCATTCCCACATGCAGCCCCAGTAGTGACTCGATCTGACGGTGACTCTGCTAGTCCACTGCTCGCCACAATGCGGTGTCAGGTCAGCACAACAAAACAGGCAGGAGGAGAGAGCGATGCATGCGCACACATACGTGACCAACTGATGGATGACATGTGTGCACCAGGGCGATCCGACACGCTTGGAGGTCCGATTCCGCACCGTTGAGGGTACTCGCTGTCTTGGAAACACAACGCAGATGGATGGTTGTATCATCGTGTGTGTCATCAGGCCGATACGGCACCATGTCGTGCTTCGTCGTGCCAAAGGTATACAATCCATTGTGTGAGCTGCTGTCTATCTGTCCACGTGGCTGTGCTGTGTGTATGTGTGTATGTGTGTGTAGACGTCCCTTCGCGTGTGTCCGTTGATTGACATCCCCGTCAAGCCTCTTAGCCTCCACGAACGAGTGCAAGAGGTGCGCACGGGTTGCCGGCCACACACACGCATACAGGCAGGGAGGCAGGCAGGTCTCTACTGCCTACAGTTGCCGAAGGACTTGCCTCTGAATGAGCTGCGGATCACTGGTGGGCATGCGCAAACCGACACACACTTGCTTCATCTTAATGATGATTGTTTGGATGGATGTATGTGAGCAGGTTCGTTTAGTTTGGGTGAAGTGCACGGATGGCTTGGTGCGTGCGTCAACGACCTCCCAGCAAGACCCAACCAGGACGAGGTGAGCATATGGCCAACAGGAAGCTCCCATCCCTCCATCCCTCTCTCCGTCCCTCCCTCATGTGTGCAGGAGTGCGCCGTCTTCCGGTCGACCTACCTGGGCACACACATGGAGGCCAGGTTGGCCGGCTGTCTGTCGATGTACTCACGCACGTGTGTTGCGTTTGTGCTCATGTAGGTATTCTAAGGGTTCGGCGGTGTTTCGCACAGACTGTGTGGCCACCATGAGGATTCTCAAGGTGCCAGAGAGAGGGAGGGAGCCACCAAGACCACCACCAATCATGCGGCTGTGCACACCTGCATGCATCGGTGTGTGCAGGAGGTGCTGTCCAGCGAGGCCACAAACCGCAAAATCCACCTCGCCATCACCACCGACGTGCAGGTGGATACATTCACATGAGCAACAATCAACGAGACGTGCACCATCTCTGTCTGTCTGTCTGTCTGGTCCGTCCAGGATGCCAGTTTGCCCCACGTGTTGTCTCTGGTGGACCGTAGGCTGTCGGTGCAGCACGCGTTGGCCACCCAGGTGCGGCTGGTGGAGCCACTTAGGGAGATACAGCAGCAGGAGGGGACGGTCGACTTCCTCGCACCCGACCTCAGACACGTAATTGACAATGCTGGTACGCTCGTGTGTGTCCATGTGTGTGTCCATGGAATGATTTGGTGCATTTCGTGTCTATGTAGATTCGATCAAGCGGGAGTACGAGGAGCAGCCGCGGCGGCTTTCATTCCTGCATGGACTCGTCCATGACACGTACGCACACACCGAGTCTCACACACAGACAGACAGAGACAAGGCTGCCCTCGTATATGTGTCCGTCCCATGCATCGATCTGTCCGTCCATTAGGTATGTGAGCAAATGGCAGCTGAAGGGCTACCCCTCTGTGAGCCGCGAGCGGCTGGAAGAGCTCACCGCCATACTCAACAACTACAAGTACATACATACAAACATACAGCGACACATTGCGGTTGTTCCGTTCTGTTTTGTCTGTGTGTGCAGCCTGGAGGTGCTGATCAGTTTCTTCCAGGAGCCAATCAGATAGGTACACCGACAGATGCGCGCATGTGTAGGTGAGTAGAGCATCGACACACTGCCTCCATGAGTGTGTGTACATAGACAGACAGAACAGACAGACATACATCAAGGCCTTCACTCACCCAGCCAAGGTCGGGGGACGTCAGCATAGTGTGGATAGGCAGCAGCTTCGCGTGACTGACGTTTCAGTCGTTTTGGCGCCAAGGTGTTTCGGTGTAATCACGTTCTGTTTTGAGTGTTGCGTGAGTGAGGGGACCCCCTCCCCCGGATGCTATGCGTGTGTGCACTATACACTTATCCGTCAATGGACTCTCTTGGCCAACAGAGATTCATCTAGATGTCATCGGTCTGCACGCACCTCACAGCGCCCGTCAGTCATGCCCTGGCCGTGGCCACCGACACCATGCAACCGTCCAGCCCCCAACACCCATTCAGTCTGCCTAATCCACATCAAAGTGAGCACGACGGAACCCACAACACAGCCATCGGAATATAAAATGTAAGCAGCGATGCTGCACACACGCAGCATGCCAAGGAGAGCTGGTGTCTCTCCACGCCCCCCCCCCCCACCCCCCTTCCTCACCGCACGCGACAGCTGGCTCATGGTCAGGTCCTGCCGGAAATGCCCAACCACCTCAGCCACACCCACAGCCACCGGGGAAACACGAACTCCAACACCGAACTCACGCACGAATGGACGGACCACGGACAGCGGTGTGGCGGCAGCGGTGGTCTTGTCGAAGTTGCGCTCGGCCTCCGCTGCTGCAGCCTCGGCCGCCAGCCAGGCCTCCTCCAGCCAGGAATCCTCATCCACCTCCTCACCCGCATCTTGCCTCGCCCACATCTCCCGCAGCTTCTCCAAGTGGGCCTTACCCGCAGCTCGCGACCCCGCTGCCCTTCGCTTGCCCTCTTCCCTCTGCACATGTTAGCAATAGGACGGGTACGGCGGTCACTGTCTGTCTCATTCGTCAGTTGGTCCATCACTTACCTGCGCGGGAACCCGTGCTAACTCCGTGACGAACACCTTCTGACGGCCCTGACGATGACAGACAGACACACAGACAGACAGACACACAACAACGCAATGAGACTAGCACATGGAGTGCGTTCGTTCGCGGCTTCTTACCCCTACAGTGCCGCCAATCAGGCTCGCGCAGGCCACCTCATAGGCCTCGTGCAGCTCTCGAAACGCCGCCGAAGAGCCACCCTTAGGGGGCTCAGAGGGAAGAAGGGCGGCTGGCGGCGTGGCTGGAGCAGTCGGGGAGTCACGTTGTCGGGCAGGCATGCAGTCGAGTAGACGCAGGTGAGGACGGACAGGCAACAGTGGACGGACAAACAGGCGGACGCGGCGGACGGGCATCGACTTCTTAGTGAAAGAAGCTTTGGGGCTGCTGCGGCGGCTGGGAGGCCAGCTGGTAGAAACAACCAAGATGTGCACAACACACACACATGGGTGCCAGACGTCGGCGTGTGGATTGTGGGGTGCCTTGCCTACCGGCAGCGACGTGTAATGTGGGAGGGGCTCATCAAGCCACTCGGGCACCTGCCCATCATCCGCCTCCCCATCCTCCTCCTGCACACACGCTCACACACACACACAGATGTACTCACGAGTGAGCCAGTGAGGCCGTCCACCCTTGTCGCATTTGTCTGTGTGACACTCACTCAACCACCCACCCACCCACCTGAGGCTCCGTGTTGGTCATCTGTTGGTACTGCATGGCCAGCTCCTTGGTGCGGCGGGCGAGCCTGTCGTTGAGCTAAAAAGACCGACAGACAGACAGGGGTAGACCGACTGCACAATTAATAAGATGGGCACGGCGGTCACTCACTGTCTGTCTGTCTGTCTGTCTCATTCGTCAGTCGGTCCGCTACTCACCGTGACGATGAGTCGGTTCCACTCATCGGAGATGAATCTCACTCTGGCCTGAGATAACTCACAAGTTGTCACAACAGCACAGAGTGAGACAGTTGTCTGCCAGACGAGCACATGCAGTGGGTTCGTTCGCGGCTGCTTACCGCTGCCACAGTGGCTTTCGCCACGTACTCGTAGGCCACCTCATAGGCCTCGCGAAGCTGCTGGAACGCCGCGGCGGACGCGACCTTATCGGGGTGGCACTTCTGCACACACACACACAGCTCGCATGCAATGTATCGAATCAACATCCTGTCATTGCCCGCCAGCACGAAGCCTCTTCTCTCATTCAAATTGCTCTCATTCGACCGCACACTTACAAGGGAGAGCTCAGAGTGAGCACTGGACGAGGGAACCAACAACACAGCCGTCAAAATATAAAATGTAAGCAGCGATACTGCACACACGCAGCAAGCCAACAGCCGAGGAGAGCTGGTGTCTCTCTTCTGCCCAGATCGCTGACGGACACGGACCACTCACACGCGGAAGCGGTGCTTGGCCGCCTTCTCGCTCCTCTCCTCTAACTCCTACCGCCTCGCCTTCGCCTCCTGCTGGTGCTGCCGCTTCGACACCCTGGTTGCTGCCGCGGGGACCGTGGGGGCAGGTCTCTGCTTGGCAGCTGCGGCAGGGCGCTTGAGTGTCGGCGGCGGGGTGGAGGGCCCGTGGGGCGCTGAGCGAGATGCGTCTGCGGGTCGAACTGCTGTCCAGATGGAGTTGCGGGTGCGGGAGAGGGTAGGTGGAGATGATGTTGCTGAGGTCGGTCGAGCAGCAGCAGCCTCTGCGGTGACTGACAGAAGCAATGGATGTGATATGGGTGTCGCCAGCTGACGCTATGGCTCCACTCGTTGCCTGAGTGGAGGAAGGACAGCCAACGGCAAGAGATGACATGAAGGGATGGT
The DNA here is from genome assembly GCA_001179505.1 of Vitrella brassicaformis. NCBI lineage: Eukaryota > Vitrellaceae > Vitrella > Vitrella brassicaformis. The sequence goes on along the minus strand of CDMY01000390.1, from coordinate 71,345 downwards.
TCAATGCTGCATATGACCTGCTCCCCTACCCTTACCGTATGCTATGCTGTGCTGTACAGTGACGCCCAAAAGAGGAAGCGTCGGCGGGCGTGGTGCCGTGCGTCGTGTGGGCCGTCGTGGCCTCGTCGAAGTGCCGTTTGGCCTCCTCTGCCGCCGCCTCGGCCGCCAGCCGGGCCTCCTCCCCCCAGGTCTCTTTATCCACCTCCTCTCCCGCAGCTTCCCTCGCCCACCTCTCCTGGAACTTGGCGAGCCACACCATCGATGCCGCTTGTGAGGCGGCGGCGATTCGGCTGGCCTCGTCCCTCTGCACATGTGAGTAAAAAGATGGGCACGGCGGTCACTCACTGTCTGTCTGTCTGTCTCATTCGTGAGTCGGTCCATCACTTACCTGTTCGCGAAGCCGGTCTAAGTCATCGGGCGTGAAAAACGCCTTCTGACGGCCCTGACGATGACAGACAGACAGACAGACAGACGTCTGCTACAGAGCACATGCAGTGGGGTCGTTCGCGGCTGCTTACCCCTCCCACAGTGAAGCGCATGTCCTGTGCACCAGCAGGTCGAATGACCACACCGAGTGGTTGACCCGGATGATGGTGTTGTTCTCGCTGGACCGGCCGTCTTGGAAGGCCACTGGGTAAATGGTGACGTCTTGTGGTGTGGGTGACGTCGAGAGGCCTGCCATGGCTGAAGAGCACGTCGCCACACCCACACCCACCGGGGAAACACGAACTACCACACCGAACGGACACACGAATGGACGACCACGGACAGACCACGGGCAGCATGGGGATGGGGGCAGGGATGTGTCGGGCAGCGGCGCGCGGTCAGACACGCGCACCGCTGCCGGACACAGCCACTCAGACTCGGAAGCGGTGCTTGGCCGCCTCCTCGCTCCTCTTCTCGAGCTCCTGCCGCCTCGCCTTCGCCTCCTGCTGGTGCTGCTGCTGCCGCTCCGACACCCTGGTTGCTGCTTTGGGGACCGTGGGGGCAGGTCTCTGCTTGGCGGCGGCGGAAGCAGGGCGAGTGCCGGGGTGGGCTCCTCCTTGGTGGGGCGGGCAGTGGGGGTGTCGTCCTTGCTGTTGGCGCCTTTCGTGTTCGCCTTGGTGGTCTTGTCGAAGTTCCGTTTGGCCTCCTCTGCTGCCGCCCTGGCCGCCCGATGGGCCTCCTTCAGCCACGCATCCTTGTCCACCTCCTCACCGGCAGCTTCCCTCGCCCACATCTCTTGGAACTTGGCGAGCCACGCCATCGATGCCGCTTGTGAGGCGGCGGCGCCTCTTCCGACTCGCTCTGCACAAGCAATTAGATGGGCACAGCGGTCACTGTCTGTCTCATTTGTCAGTTGGTCCATCACTTACCTGCGCGCGAACCCGTGCTAACAGCAGTGCCCACTCCTCGGGCGTGAAAAAATATTTCTGCCGATGCCGGGAAAGGGAAGGACCTCTCTCGCTGAGCTGAAAGAGAAGGCAAAAAGGACAGATGTCGAGTGTTCGTCACGATATATAGAGAGAGCCCTTGGTGGCGGCGCATGAGGCGACTTGCCTACTCAGAAGACACAGCTTATTTTTCCGCTGATCAAAGCAGTGAGCATTCTGAGTTTTTGACAGTGCACGTGTGCACGCTACTATCTTTGTGGCTTCCATACGCAGGTCTCCTCGTTGGTCAGGAGGTTGTCGTCGTCGTGAAAACTTCTCGGCCTGCTCAAGACACAAAGATGAATTGGATAAATTTTCAATCTGTCTCTTTTTTCTCGCTTTTTTTCGTCGGACCAAGGGATCTCGTTTGTGGAGAGCAGCAGACAGGGAATCCGACGCGCACGTGAACACCAATCTCAATGAGGCACTCGCTATTCTTCACAGAAATGTGTTGAGAAAAGGAGACAGGAATGAGAAAGAAAGAAATCACCACTTCATCTGCACAC
>CDMY01000390.1:42628-69127 GCA_001179505.1 Vitrella brassicaformis | reverse complement strand
CCTCCTGCTGGTGCTGCCGCTTCGACACCCTGGTTGCTGCCGCGGGGACCGTGGGGGCAGGTCTCTGCTTGGCAGCTGCGGCAGGGCGCTTGAGTGTCGGCGGCGGGGTGGAGGGCCCGTGGGGCGCTGAGCGAGATGCGTCTGCGGGTCGAACTGCTGTCCAGATGGAGTTGCGGGTGCGGGAGAGGGTAGGTGGAGATGATGTTGCTGAGGTCGGTCGAGCAGCAGCAGCCTCTGCGGTGACTGACAGAAGCAATGGATGTGATATGGGTGTCGCCAGCTGACGCTATGGCTCCACTCGTTGCCTGAGTGGAGGAAGGACAGCCAACGGCAAGAGATGACATGAAGGGATGGTTCAATGCTGCATATGACCTGCTCCCCTACCCTTACCGTATGCTATGCTGTGCTGTACAGTGACGCCCAAAAGAGGAAGCGTCGGCGGGCGTGGTGCCGTGCGTCGTGTGGGCCGTCGTGGCCTCGTCGAAGTGCCGTTTGGCCTCCTCTGCCGCCGCCTCGGCCGCCAGCCGGGCCTCCTCCCCCCAGGTCTCTTTATGCACCTCCTCGCCGGCAGCTTCCCTCGCCCACCTCTCCTGGAACTTGGCGAGCCACACCATCGATGCCGCTTGTGAGGCGGCGGCGATTCGGCTGGCCTCGTCCCTCTGCACATGTGAGTAAGAAGATGGGCACGGCGGTCACTCACTGTCTCTCTGTCTGTCTGTCTGTCTCATTCGTGAGTCGGTCCATCACTTACCTGTGCGCGAAGCCGGTCTAAGTCATCGGGCGTGATGAAGGTCTTCTGACGGCCCTGACGATGACAGACAGACAGACAGACAGACAGACGTCTGCTACAGAGCACATGCAGTGAGTTCGTTCGCGGCTGCTCACCCCTTCCACAGTGCCGCTAACGAGGGTGGCGCAGGCGACCTTGTACGCCTCGCGCAGCTGCTGGAACGCTGCCGAAGAGCCATCCTTATCGGGGTGGCACTTCTGCACACACAGCAGTGCAAAAGTGCATCGAATGGGCATCTGCCCCCTCACTCGCGAGTCCGCTTACCAGGCAGCGCTCGCGGTACCGTGTTTTGATGTCAGCAGCAGTGGCAGCAGTGCGGAGGCCCAGCACAGAGAGGGCGTCGGTGTGAGACGGGCATGGGTTTGGCGGCGGGTCGCGCGCACAGGGAGTCGGACGTGAAACTCACTCGAACCTGAGATAACTCACAACAGCACAGAGTTAGACAGACGTCTGCCAGACGAGCACGTGCAGTGGGTTCGTTCGCGGCTGCTTACCCTTGCCACACTGGCTTCAGCCAGGTACTCGCAGGCCACTTCATACGCCTCGTGCAGCTGCTGGAACGATGCCGCGGACGCGCCCTTATCGGGGTGGCACTTCTGCACACACACACACAGCTCGCATGCAGTGTATCGAATCAACATCCTGTCATTGCCCGCCAGCACGAACCCTCTTCTCTCATTCGACCACACACTTACAAGGGAGAGCTCAGGGTGAGCACTGGACGAGGGAACCAACAACACAGACATCGGAATATAAAATGTAAGCAGCGATACTGCACACACACACAGCATGCCAACAGCCGAGGAGAGCTGGTGTCTCTCCTCTAACACGTCAGACGCGCGCAACCCAGCCACTCACACGCGGAAGCGGTGCTTGACCGCCTCCTCGCTCCTCTTCTCCAACTCCTGCCGCCTCGCCCTGGCCTCCTGCTGGTGCTGCAGCTGCCGCTTCGACACCCTGGTTGCTGCCGCGGGGACCGTGGGGGCAGGTCTCTGCATGGCGGCTGCGGCAGGGCGTTTGGTGGCCTTGGTGGGCGGTGGCTGGGCGACTGCCTTGGTGGGCTTGGCGGGCGGCTTCTTGGCGGCGGTGGCGGCGCTCTTGGTGGTGGTGGCCATGGTCGGTGGTGGCTGGGCGGGGGCCGTGTGTGGGTTGGCGCCTCGTGTGCGCGTGGCGGGGGGGATGTCCTTCTTGGCGGCGGCGGGCTCCTCCTCGGTGGGGCGGGCAGCGGTGGCCTTGTCAAAGTTGCGTTTGGCCTCCTCTGCTGCCGCCCTGGGCGCCCGTCGGGCCTCCTCCACAAAGGCCTCCTCATCCACCTCCTCGCCAGCAGCCTCCCTCGCCCACACCTCTTGCAACTTGGCGAGCCACGCCTTCGATGCCGCTTGTGAGGAGGCGGCGATTCGGCTGGCCTCGTCCCTCTGCACATGTAAGCAATAGGACGGGTACGGCGGTCACTCACTGTCTGTCTGTCTGTCTCATTCGTGAGTCGGTCCATCACTTACCTGTTCGCGAAGCCGGTCTAAGTCATCGGGCGTGAAAGACGCCTTCTGACGGCCCTGACGATGGCAGACAGACAGACAGACAGACAGACAACAACGCAATGAGACAGACGTCTGCTACAGAGCACATGCAGTGGGGTCGTTCGCGGCTGCTTACCGCTGCCACAGTGCCGCTAACGAGGGTGGCGCAGGCGACCTTGTACGCCTCGTGCAGCTTCCGCAACGCTGCCGAAGAGCCAGCCTTATCGGGGTGGCACTTCTGCACACACACCAGTGCAAAAGTGCATCGAATGGGCATCTGCCATCAACATGACCTTCCCCACTCGCGAGTGCGCTTACCAGGCAGCGCTCGTGGAACCGGGTCTTGACGTCGGCGAGGGTGGCGGAGGTCTGCAGGCCCAGGGCCTTCAGGGCGTCGGCGTGTGAGACAATCATGGGAACTGCCTCGATTTCACTTTTCCAACAGCCAGGCGACCGCATCCACCTGCTCGCCGGCATCCATCCTCGCCTTCATCTCCCACAGCTTGGCCGCGTGCAACTTCTGGGCGGCTTTTGACGCAGCGACGCGACGCCTGGCCTCTTCCGACTCGTTCTGCACAAACAATTAGATGGGCACGGCGGTCACTGTCAGTCTCATTCGTCAGTCGCTCCATCACTTACCTGCGCGCGAACCCGTGCGAACAGCAGTGCCCACTCCTTCGGCGTGAAACAATCTTTTTGTCGATGCCGGTTTCTCGGCCGCCAGACTTCTCACGCTGAGCTGAAAGAGAAGGCAAAAAGGACAGATGTCGAGTGTTCGTCACGATATATAGAGAGAGCCCTTGGTGGCGGCGCATGAGGCGACTGGCCTGCTCAGAAGACACAGCTTATTTTTTTGCTGGTCAAAGCAGTGAGCATTCTGAGTTTTTGGCAGCGCACGCGCACGCTACTATCTTTGTGGCTTCCATTCGCAGGTCTCCTCGTTGGTCAGGAGGTTGCCGTCGTCGTGAAAACTTCTCGGCGGGCTGCAAGACACAAAGATGAATTGGATAAATTTTCAATCTGTCTCTTTTTATTTCGTCGGACCAAGGGATCTCGTTTGTGGAGAGCAGCAGACAGGGAATCCGACGCGCACGTGAACACCAATCTCAATGAGGCACTCGCTAACCTTCACAGAAATGTGTTGAGAAAAGGAGACGGGAATGAAAGAAATGACCACTTCATCTGCACACACAGACATGGCAACAGGGGGCATCTGAGCACACTTATGACAACGAAATGCACCATGCATTCATCCCTGTACATCATCCACACACCACACCATCACCACACCCGAGAGACAGGACGCACGATGCCACACTCATATGTATTCACCTGACGAAGGCGGTTTGTGCGAAAAGAAGGCGCGTGCGCACTCTGCAGGCGCCAGGCAGTCGCCAGCCGCTCCGCACAAGGAACGGCACCACCAGGCGAGCCCTCGCCCGGGGCACGGCCGTGGAGGAAAAAGCGGCGGATGGATCCGGACGAGTTGGGAGGGGTAGAGGGAGATGCGGCGGACAACACAAGCCAACAACCAGCCGAAAAGAAAAAGATACGCAGGAGATGTGGACGAAACAAGGCTGCAAAGCCAAACGCGGACGAAAAAATGTGAAAAGACTGCGAGTTCAAATCAGGGGTTTGTCTCAGCTCGCGAAAGTTTCTCGCCGCATTTATTTCGTTTTCGGCCAACAGGAGGCCATAAACAGAAACCCAGGCACCTCTGAAGAGAAGGAGCGACCGACGGCCACGACCTCGCACGTGCTCAGGCTCGCGTGAACGATGTCGTTTCCTCGGGATGGGCGTATGGGTCCACCTCCATTCTGTAAGGGAAGGTCACCGAGCCACATTCACACACAGCACAACACCAACAAGATCCTGTGCCTGTGCCTGTTGATGCAGATGAGAGAGGCCGGCGTTCCCTCTCTCCCGACTGGCGTCCAGGGCCGCCATTTGCAGAAGCGAGGGTCAGCAACAATCACTGACTGTCTCAATCTGCCTCGTGTTATCTGGCGCTGTGATCAATCAGCTCCCGGATGACCGCCTCTTCCCGCGCCCACCGTTCACGCGTGGCCCTCCCATCCACTGGGACAACTTCCCCGACGACATTCGGCCGTCATTTCCACCACGAGGGCCGCCACATCCCGAGCTGCCCTGCTCAATGTCGTCGGGAAGCCGACGGGAGTCGCGTCGGCGGGGCAGGAGAGACGAGGACAGACCGCGGGTGAGCCATTGGCGAAGTGGGTGGGTGGGATGGGAGAGAGTGCGTGGAAGGACGGGTAGAGTTGGGGATGATTGAAGACAGAACCTCGTTTGTCTGAGTGGCTGCATCTAGAGTGGTCGTGATTAGCTACCAGTCAGTACCAGAAGCCTGAGACTCATGTATATTTTCTTGGGGCACTTATGCATGCATTGCAGACATCACAGACATCACAGACACGTCACAAAACATCTGTCTTGTCCTTTGCCTTCCATTTCTGTGTGCGCATGCAGGACGATGTCGGGCTACCACGCGAAGGGCCGCCGCGCAAAAGGCGGCCCTTTGCTCCCCCTCCCCCCATCATGCTTGACTATGGCCCCCCGCCAGACGGCTACCCCCCACGCATGCCCCCGCCACACCCACACCCACATCACCCCTTCGACAGCTATGACGACATCGGCAGAGACTTCCGGCCACCACCCCGTCCATACGACTGGCGGCCTCCGCCCATCCGCAGATACGATGACGACCTCCCATTTGTCGACGGGCCCCGTGACACTGGCCATCCCCGCTATGTGAGGCACCGCTCTCTCTCGCCAGACAATGGGCCGAGGAAGATCCCCCCATGGCATGAGTCGCGAGGGGGTCAGCCATGGCATGGGTCGTCAGGTGCGCATCCGGTGAGGCCAATGGACCTGCGCTTCGGTCTGGGGGAGTTCGGCAAGGGTGAGAGCGAGGGCGGGGATCGCCATTGCCGCAGTGAGCAGCCGGTGTCGTCTTCGTCACCACTCACGACGACGGTATCCCCGCCTAGCGTTGCGGTGGCTCCATCCCCCGCTGTGCCTGCGATTGTCCAGCCGCCACAGCCATTGGGAGCAGCAGCAGGGATGCCTCTAGCGGCACCGCAACAGCAACATCAGCAGCCGGGAGTGGCTACTGTCGGGGCACCGGATGCGGCAAAGGTGATAAAGGCTGGGGAAGCACGGGAGGTGAGGCGCCGGTCCAATGTCTCGTGTGTGTGTGTGTGTGTGTGAAGTTGATTGAGGAGTTGAGTATGCTGCCTCCGGAATATCTGGTGAGAGATGCGGAGTGAGTGGAGAGAGGGCACAACCATACCATTGGTCGATGGACCGACCCTGTGTGAATGTGCTCTTCTGTCTGTCTGGGTCATTCAGTCTTCGTCTACATGTGCTTATGCTCACGATTGGCAGTATGTGGATCTCCAAGGACAGGTGAACACACACACAGAGGGAGGGAGGGAAGACCTATCCATCCATCCATTCATCCACCCTGTGTGTCTGTCTCTCTGTGTGTGTCAGCAACAAGGGCCGTTCACGAGTCTTGACATGCTCAGATGGTCCGTGCAGGGCTACTTCAAGGTATGCACACACGCACACCCTGCACAACACACACGTGCCAGGCAGACAGGCGGTGCCCAATGAATGAGGTTCGAGGGAGCGATCGCTCGCCCTTTGCCGCTAGTACTGTTCTGCTGCTGATGGCTACCTCGCCGTGCCATCCATCCATCCATCCATCGATTGCTGCTCATGAGTATTGGTATTGGTGTGATATGAACAGCCCGACACGGCCCTGAAGCGAAATGATGAATCCCGCTTCTCTCCACTTGCTGACGGTCGGTTGACGGCATACCCATGTAGACGCATGTGTTAGTGTGCAACCAGCAGAAGAGTAGCCAGCCTTTTGTTCTATTAGTGCCCCGCGCGGCGCGGCGGCATCGGGTGCGTTCTGTGGGTCACTCTCCTGCCCTGTCTTCTTTCTGTGTGTTGATGTGTTGTGTGTGTCAGGTTCCCGCTTGCGTGAGGCGGCCCATCGCATGCTCATAGCCCACAAGGCATACACAGAGGCATACGCCAACGTGAGCAGACAGACAACAAACAAGGGAGACAGGACAGGATGATGAATGCAATGCTCTCGCCCCAATCCATGCCATCCATCTGCGATGCACGTGTGTACGTGTCTGCGTGTCAGGCTGTGTCGTCCCCACCGGCGCCCGCCATCGTGCCCATTCCCCACCTGTTCCCGGTGGGTCTGCGAGGGCAGCAAGGGGGGGCAATGGATGGTGCAATGAACTGTGGCCACCTTGCCTCGTTGATTTCGCTTGGTTGGTGCAGGTGCTGGGTGGGCATCCGCCTGCTGTGGGAGGTATGTTTCCTATCACGCCCCTCATCCACCCCCAGCCAATGGCGGTGGCGGGGAGCAGCAATGTCCCCATGCTGCAAAATGCTAAACGGGTGAGCCCCGAGGGCATGTTTGTGTTTGCACAGTTGTCCTTTCTGCCTGCTGTCAGGTGGCACGTTCGGGTGCCGACGGGCCATCAGCTAAGAGGCAGAAACAGTGATGATGAGACGGTGGGGCAGCGAGGAGGGAACTAGGTAGGGTGACAGACGAGCCTTTTTGCTTGGTGCCTGTCACCATTCGAATGTCGATTCATGTGTGAATGGATGGATGGATGGATGGATGGATGTGAGACGGCATGCTTGTGCTATGAGAGCCACCCCTTGCGATTGATGCGTCTGGGCTTTTTTCTCGTGTTCCCGGACGGATGTGTGATGGACGCACCTGTTGCATTCGAATGCGAAGAGGTCTCTGACATGGTTTCCATTACATCTGCATACCTAATAGCGTCAGTGTGAGGCGAGGCCGGCCTAGCTAGGCTCCCGCGCCAGGACGGGGGGTAATTTGCGCGCTCGTGTAAATGCAACCGCCAAGTGTGGAGATGTTTCAATCGGTGCTGTTGCTGGGCTTCTTGGCCTCCACCACGCACGCGTTGCAGTCGTGGCACCCCCTCCTGCAGGTTTCTCAAGATGAGGACGGCACAACCCGCGTCGAAAGGCAGCACCTCTACTCTGTGCCCGTGCTCATCGAGATCCCACCACAGGGAGAGGGTGCGGGGCGGCCTCGAATGACAGCCAATGAGAGCTCTGCAGGGGCGGCATCGCTGATCCAGCTCTCCAATTCTTTGTCTGAGGACAGCCGACTGCGGTGCACGTGCAGCTTCGAGAAGACCACTGAAGACAGCGATGAAACCGTTGACTTATCCATGGCATCGCGGCCGTCTGGTGATGGCGCAGCGGCTACAAATTATCCGCATCGGAGCACAAGCAGCTCTCCAGCGAAGTTGAGGAGCATCAGCGAGCATGGCCAACATGGAAAGGAGAATGGGGACGGTATCATGTATCAGACGTATCAGACAACCACGCAGCAACAAATGATGCCGCTGACCTCGCCTTCTTCCTACATCGCGCAGCCGCCGAGCTCGATCAGCCACTACTCGCCTGCAACCCAGCCTATTTTTGTTCAAGACATTCCTCGGCCGGTGTCGCCCGCCTACATCCAGACGCCTCCTCCTGCCCCTCTCTACCAACAGCCCGTCGTCCCAGTGCAGTACGGCTGGTCGGCGGTACAGCAGCCACAGGCGCCTGCTGTGGTGCAGGTGCCTCAATACGTCCCTCTGCCCCAACAGCAACAGCAGCAGCAGTACTACGTGCCGCAGCAGCAGCCGCCGCAAGTGGTGTACGAGCAGCCGAGAGGGCCTGCGGTAGCGCCGGTGGGGTATATGGCGATGGGAGGCCCGGCAGCTGTGATGCAACAGCCACAGGCAGCTGCAGGCGGCTTTGTGAATATGCCCTAGATGATTCGAATTCACCCACTCGCTTGTGTCTGTCTATATGAGAGAGTGTGTACGGACATGGCATACGTATACATGTACATGTACATGTACGTGTTTGTTTGTACACTTTGGTTGATTAACCACCAATCGAGAAGCCCTCTCTCTCTCTCTGCGTGTGCGGGCGAGCAAGATGACCATGAAGCTGGTCATTGTGAGTGTTTGTGCCCTGCTCGTCTGGGGTGCTTCAGCCCAGCAGACCTATCAGCTGGACGAGGCATTCTTCACCGACGTGCAGCCATCGGCAGACACCCACAGCCAGTCTGTGCGGTTTTCCTTCCGCCCTCTCTCACACGCCGACCCGACTGGCGTCAAGAGCGGCGGACCGACTCAGAAGAAGTGAGCGAGCAGACATCAGAGGAGACACACACAGTCATTGAGCGTCTCGTTGTCCGTGTGTTTGCTTTGCAAATGTACAGGAATGCGACCATGTGAGTGAAGCACCAAACACGACACGCTGATTCATTCACTCATTCACTCATCCCCACATCACGCCTTGTCTGTCTGTTTTGTGTGTGTGAGTGTGCGATACGGTGCTTGGCTTGCAGGGAGTGGTCCCTGTCGACTTACCCGAGTCCGTTCCTGGACCCCACGAGCTGCAACCGCGGCGAGGCGGCCGAGGCGGGCGAGACCACCTGGCTGTGCGACCCCGACGGATGGCTCACCGACGACGAGGCCAACGACGTCGACACGCGACTGCTCAAGTTCAGACAGGAGACGCAGCACGCCTGTGGAAGCCTCGGCAAGACCTTCTACCAACTGGCCATCGCACTCATGGCCAAGCTGCCCTACTCACTCGCCAAGGACAAGAAGAGGGCCAAGCACGACGAACGAACGGAACTCAACACTTACGCCAACTCGTTCGCAGAGAAACTGCTCGTCACTTACGGAATCGGACACAAACAGGTCGGCTCGTTCCCACTCGACGGACTCACGCAGACACACACACGGATTATGTGTGTGTCAGTGTCACGACGGCATTCTGTTGCTGTACTCAGTCCAGGACCACATGGCCGGCGAGTCGACACACACACACACAGACGATTGGATGGATGGATGGATGGATGGACACACAACCAATGACCGTGTGTGTGGATGTGTGTGTCCATCGTGTGTGCAGTAGTGCGTTGGCGTGAGGGGCTGGAGCCTTACATCAACGAGGCCGCCAAGTTCACCATCGAACGAGACATCGAACGAGCCATTCACGTGTGTCAGCTGAAGACACTCATCCATCCATCCATCCATGTGTGTGTGTGTGTGTGTGTGTGTGTCAGCTGAATGGCGACAATCTCAAGGATGGACTGCTTGAGGCGATTGAGCTGATCGAACACCGCCTGCCGACCAAACACCACGCACCCGGCGGTATCTCATGAAACACACACACACATAGACAGACGTGTGTGTGCATGACACGATGTGACTGTCAGGTTCGTCCCACACGATGGACATTTTGCTGATTGTGCTGTTTCTGGCGCTCGTGGGCGCGTGTGTCGCATACGCACTCCACCAAATGGTGGCGAACATCAGACACACAGACCTTCACAAACTCATCCCTGTCTCTCTCCCTCTCGCTGTCTGTCTGTGTGTGCAGCAGCAAGCGCTGTACGATGAAGGTGTGGCTGTGTATGGCGAGGACCATGCCAAAGAGCTTGCCACACCACTCCAGGCAGTCACCCAGCAGACGGAGGCCATCGCCAAGACACTCTCCGACACGCTGACTGGCCTCATCGCTCAGGAATGAGTGACATGAGAGAGAGGACACACAGCGACAAGACATGAGAAGACAGATGCATGCTCAGCTAAAATGATCAAATGCATGTTGCATCTCTTTCATTTCTGAGTTGTCGCTGGCATTAATACGATCTGTCAATTCAATGCATTGGAAGATTGATCGACATCGATCACGCACATCAATCAGATCAGCGTCGATTGGATTGGACGAGTTACGCACTGACACCAACCCACGCCACGTACCACCAGACGAGTCTCCCACCCCACTGGCACCCAACGAATGATGCACTCACTGCACTACACTACTTGCCTTTCCTCCTGCCCTTCTGCCCATCCCTCGAGCTACCCCGAGACGACTCCCTCGAACTCGCACGTGACGACGGCCCGCGTGACGACGGTGCCACGCCCCTGTTCATGATCATCGCCTGACCATCGAGCCGAGGGCGGGTCGGGTCCGACGGCTGCGGCGCTTGTGGCTGTGGGGGCAGGTTGGCGTCGCTCTTGTTCTTGAAGAAGGCACCGACGTCCTTGAGGGTGTCGGAGAAGGCATTGCGGGCCGAGAATTGGCTGGGAATGGGGGGCAGCTGGCCGGTGAACCAGCCGGGGAGTCTGTGCGTCTGTTGCGCGTATCGCTGCTCGAGCAGGATGGCGCAGCCGTAGTCCTTGCTGTGCCGAAGAAGGCGACCGAGACACTGGTTGACGGCCCTGAACCACACGCAGACACGCCCGCCTTACACACACGACAGTCCGCCCGGGAGCCCGCTCGTCTTCCTCACCTGAACGCTTCCATCTGGTAGAATTCATTGCCGCTGACCACAGCCCCCTCCTCGCCCTTCCGGCTCTCCGCATCGTTGTACTCGCGCTTGAGCACCGACTGCAGGTCCTTCAGGGGAGGGTAGGGGATGCCAGCTATGAGTACACCCCTACAGGTCCACACACACACACACATCCATACATCCATCCATCCATCGGTTCCATGAGGGAGGGATGGGTGTGCCACCGTGTGGTGTGTCCAGGTCGGTACCTGGCGTTGTGGTCCTTGAAATTGACGCCCTCACTGGCCCGCCCGCGACACACGCCCAGCAGCAACACGCCCTTCTTGTCCTTAGCGGCCTGACAAGGCAGCCGGACAGATCCCATCCGTGACATGGTGTGTGGTGTGGTGTGGTGTGGCGGTGCTCCTTCCCCCTCGTGTGATTACATCGTGGTATGTCTTGAGCATCTGGTCGAATGCGTCGGCGGACATGCCCTGCTGCTCCACCAGCACACGTTTCCGCTTCTCCATCTCCGCCATGTGACCCGATACACGCCACCGATCCACCAACATCTGACACACACACACATCACCACACAGACGCATCCATAGAGTACGGTGTCGTGTCTGTTGTCCCTCTCGCCTGACGCACGCACCTTAAGCACCCCATAGGACGGGACGAACACCAGCAGCCCGTTCGGGACGATGTGTGCGAGTGCTACAATGGCACCGCCCAGTGCGTCCTGCTGGTCAGGCTGCCTTCGGCACTGATAGGACATGTCGAGCTTGGCGAATCTGTCCTTTCCGCCACCTCCCCTTTTGAACCCCTCCAGCCCCACCGGCCCATACTGCAGCAGCCGACTCACGAGGTTGTCCTGCAGCGACGCAAAGTGCGGCGCTGTCAGCGCCCACAGCCGCACCGCCACCGTCCTGGCCTCGCCCTCATCCTCGCCGTCCTCTCCTTGCTGCACTGTGCTGACGTGAATGGCCTTCTGGAGGCCGTCGGTCGACACAGGAGGGAGGGGGCGGGGGGACGACTTGGACGGCTTCAGCCCGAAGGAGATGAGCTCGCGCGCGAGTGCGTCCATGGGTGAGAGGGTGCCCGACGCGAGAATGGTCAGCTGCGTCCACTCGACCACAGGGCGGAAGGCCACGGATGCGTCGAGGCACAGCAGGGTGAGGGTGGCCTCGAACGGCGGACGGGAGTCGTCGCTGTTGCCAGTCAAGTCGGCGTACCGGTGCTTGGCCGCCAGGTGTCTTGTCTCCTTCTCCTGCCGTGTCATCTTCTTGGCCCTTCGCCGCGGGGCTGAGCCGATGCCATGGGAGGCTGCTGCCCCGCCCCGGGCGGCTCCCTGCAGTGGGGCGGTGTGGAGGGCTGAGATGCAGCACTTGTAGGGTTCGCCACGGGAGTGGATGAAGAAGTCCAGCCGCGACAGGAGGCCCTCCAGGGCGTTAATGGTGCCGCTCTTCACAGCCGTCGATTCGAACCCCTCTGCCTGTGGGGGAGGGGGGAGAGAATGGCGGACGAATGTCTGGGCGTGTATGGCATGCGTGTGTGCGTACCTGCAGCGCCTTTCGCATCTGCCTGATTTGATCCTGGAGGCGCTTGACTGTCGGCCGCGAGAGGTCAGAGATGCCGATGAGCTTTCCCAGGGCGTCGGTGCCGGCCTGCAGACAAACACAGGACAGAATGCACACGGACACGAATTCACACGGCCGTCGACATCCATTTCCCACCCTTGTCTGCGGCGAGCGTACCTGCACCCAATGTGTGACCTCCTTATCGCCGCCATTCCCTCCCACTCCGCCCGACGACAGGTTCACCTGCCGCCAGCCTGTCGCACCCACCGGCAAGCCACGCGGCGGCTCCGCGCTGATCGAGTTCATCGACGACGTCCGGCTGATGGGCTTGGGGGCGCGGGATGGCGCTGGCGCCGGCGGAGGCGCTGGTGCTGAGGGAGGGGGTCGTGTGGATGTTGCCTCTGAGTGCTGTGCCAGGGTGAATGACATGAGGTCGTATATGAGTGTCTGGAAGGAGGCGTTGATGGGGAGGAGGTTGGAGTGCTCGGCATTGCTGGCGAGGACCTCGTGCATCCGCTGCAGATCCTCCAGCATCTCGTACAACTGCACGGAGAAATTGACCCGACCCACAGTCGTTTGAACCAACACAACATGGGAGCACGTGTAGAGGCAGATAGATGCGATGCATGGTTCGTGTGTTTGTGGACGCGTGTGTGTCCGACCTTGGTGGTGGTCAGCTCCAGCGTCGCGACGTCCCGACACACGCTGTCGATGTTGTGCCCTTCATCCAGTATCTGCAACACCGCAGCACACGTGCGCCTGTGGACAGCCCTCCCCCACGGCGCTTTCCGAAAACTCACCAGTATGCTGCCCGGCAGCGCATTGAACAAGGAGTTGGCTGTGCGTATTGGGGGGTCGAAGACCTGCGAGTAGGTCAGGAGGATGAGTGCCGCGCCCTCCGACAGCAGGTCGCGGGTGGTGTGGTAGGGGCAGATGAATGCTTCGTTGCCCTCCTTGACCAGCTCCTCGATGTCAAAGGCCGCCAGATGACCCTCTCGCCCGGGAGTGTAGTGCTGAGCACAGATGCGTACACGGCGACTGACACCTTGTGTGTGTGTTGGTCGTCACCAGACAGACAGACCTTGAGGAAGTTGGCAGGGTATCTGATGCCCTCGTGGTGCTGCAGGTGCATGCACTCCATGTTGTCGATGAACGTGGCGTTCTCGCACGCCTCGGCCTGCACACACACACACACACACACACAATGAGCATCCCGCACACACATCATAGCCATCCAGACCCGAGGAAGCCCACGTTGGAGGTGTACCTTGTTTGGGGCCGCCATGACTGTGTGGTGCAGACAGAACCGCTCCCGTGACGCCAGCAGCGTCATCAGGGGCCGATACGGCGTCTTCTTCAACTCGGAAACTACCTGTACTCACACACAGGCACAGGCACAAACACCGACACGACAGCAGATGAAGCCACCCACATACACACACAGGTACGTGTTTCGAACCTGATCTAGTTGTTTGTGGGTGCGGGTGGCGTAGAAGACCCTGGGCACCTGCTCTGGTTTGATCCTGCCCTCCGCCGCCTCCTGCGCCATGCTGTGCTGGTACGCCAATACGGAACAGAGCAGTGCGATCGTCTTGCCCGTGCCTGAAGACCATACCACAGAATGAATGAAAGGGGGCAATGATTGTGGGTGTGGCTTGCCGACCTGTGGGGCATTCTACAAAGGCAACATTGAGGTCATCCTTGCCCACGGGTGGCAGGTTCGTCGTCGCCTTGTCCTTGTCACCCGCTGCTGCAGCCGCCATGTCTACATCCCCACCGTCCTGCCCCTCTCCCTCTCCCCCTCCCCCTCCGCCTCCCTCTCTGCTAGGTGTGGTCTCCTTCAAGGCCTCCAGCACCGTCCGCATCGCCACCAGCTGCGCCCTCGCCGGCCGGAAGGGGAAGTAGACCTTGGTGTCGTGGATCTTGTTCTCGTTCTGGGCCAGCGGGGGCACTGCATCTCGGCTGTCGTCCTCCAACGAGAGGCTGGCCACGCTCACCACAGGAGCGTCAAAAGAAATCTCGCCGTTGCCCTCCCGAGCCTTCTTCTTGCGCCGCTCGATGGCCGCACTGGGGTCGATCTTGCCCTGGTTGCGCCGCGCCGATGCACCAGCACCACCAGGTGGCTGCTTGGCCGCCCTCTGTGGCCTGAAGGGCGTGTCCCTTTCCGCACCCTCATAGCCCACGCGCTGGTGGAATGATTGGCCCTTCCGCCTGGTCGCTGCCCCGTTAGCGCTTTCGGTCCGCTTTGATGCCTTGCTGCTGGGTGGAGGGGGGTCCTTGGGAGGGAAGAGGGGCGGGTGTCGCTTGCGATTGGATGATGCAGATGAGCCGGCGGGCGTGTTGCTGGCACGACTGGCTGCACCATCAGCAGCTGCGGCAGCGGGTAGGTTGTCGTCTTCTATCTCGATTTCCATGGGCGCTGGGCGGGCGGCCATTGCAGAGTCGCTGCGGGTGATGCCGCCACTTAAAATGATACGCCGCGCTTCGCCCTTCACACGCTCTGGACACATCAACAGCACCTTCAAGAGGGGATCCTCCGCCCCGGCTGGCCGCACTCGGCTGGGGTGGCGGGCGAGGGCGGTGACGAAGTCAAGCCAGGTCTTCGTCTCATATGATGTGCCGGCGGACGCGACGAGAGCACCCATCCTCTCGGAGATCTCTGCCATCATGTCCGAGGGCAGATTCCTCTTGAGCGTCGACAGGATCCGCTCGTTGTGCCGAGAGTCCCCGCGGGAGCTGCTGGACGTCATAATCCGCCAAGTGTTCACACGGGATGGCTGCAGATGTCCAGTTGAGTTCCTCAGTTTTCGAGCCTCTGCTCAAGCTCGCATGGGGGCCGCGAGCTTAGCCCCCACGAGAGAGTCCCTTCTCTCCCCCCTTCCCCCCGAAGAAAGAGAGTGTTTTGGAGCTGTGAGTTTGCCCTGCAGTTTGCCCTTCTTACCAGTGGGGGACCAGAGAATCGGATATGCCTATTGTGCACGAGGACAGGTGGAATGACCTCATTGGGGCGGACCAGAGCCCTTATATCAAGGCCGTCACGCCAGCGGGAGAGCGAAAGTACCCATTCATGCTGTCAGAGGCGCTCTCTCGCACTGCACGCCTTTGTCTTTTGTGGATGATGGTCTGTGCGTGGTCAGGTGTTTCGCCCACGGGATCGTGTACCGGCCTCGGAAGCAGCTGACGACTCAGCTGCTGATGGGTGACTTCGTCACCCAATGGGCGATGATCTGCACCGACTGCCTGATGCTGACTCAGCCCCCCTCCACCAGCGGCAAGTTCAAGCACCACCGCACCATCCCCTTCAGATGGATGAGGTGCCACGTCATGATGGTCAGTGAGGGGCGACGGAGCCACACAGACATGCGTAGAGGAGACATGCAGGCGTGCCATCTACTGGACTGGACATGATGTGCCTCCGTGTGTACGTCTGTCTGTCTGTCTGTCTGTCTGTCTGCAGGACCAGATCTCAGCAGACGGCAGGCCGGTGAAGAAGGACCCCAAGCGCAAGACCGCCCCCTCTTTGCTCGAATGGCAGACCCACAGCCTCCCCGGAATCGCAGTCGAGTCCGTCGTCGCCCTCGAAGAGCCCCTGTCCGCCACAGTGGCCTTCCAGGGCATGATATGCTTCGAGTCCACAGAAGAGCGCAGGCTGTTTCTCAACACCCTCCGCAGGGCGATTCACGCCTGGGTGTATCCAAGCGACGGCAGTCAGGGGCGTCAGAAGGGGCCGCATGAGTCATTGAAAGACGCGTCGGGCAGAAGGCGGACGAGAGATCCGATGTTGGGCGCGACATTCCTCCCAAACCCGGTGTACAAGCGGCTGCTCGTCGGCCATGAGAAGGTGCGTGTCTCACCCTTCCTTGACACAAAGGATTCCTCTGTGTGTGGTTTATTTACTGTCAGGTTGGTGGCACTGTGTACCATGCTGCGATGCATGACGATCTGGAGGGCCTGCGGATGATGTTGCTGCACCGCGAGGACCCCGATCAACCCGACGAGTGGGATAACACCGGCCTCCACATCGCCGCATTCACTGGCAGTCTGAGGACACTGTCGCTGCTACTCAGACTCGATATCATTGTAGACCCACTACACCACCTACAGACATGTCTGTATATATACCCTGCACATGTGTACATGTTTCTTCTCTCTCCTTGCCTGTAGTTGGATCCCCTCAACTATGCAAACGAGACCCCTCTGGTCATGGCCATCCGTGCAGGCAGTCCCAAGGCGGTGCGGCTGCTGCTGCAGGCCGGCGCCAACCCCTACATCCTCGACTACGGCGGGCGGTCCGTGCCGCAGCTGGCCGCCCGCATCCCCAATGAGACGGCCGCCTTCCTCATCCTCGGCCATCTGCTGCGCTTCCCGCCCGGCATCGATTCACGGACCTCCAAGAGGGTGTACGTGTCGATTGCGGCGGGCGGGGACGAGAAAGACAGCACACGAGGGCAAAGGCGGGGCTTCCAAGGGCTGCCTGACGTCTCGGCTCTCCACGTGTTCGTTGTGGAGCGGCACCTCGAGGCGGCTGAGCGACTTCTGCGGGCCGGGGCTGACCCCAATGTCACCACAAGTGCGTGTGTGTGTGCGTGCGTTAGTGCAGTCATTGTCTTTCCTTTCAATCGTGCAAGCATTTGCCAGACACGCATCGCATATATGTGTGCCTTTGGTTTTCAGACGACCGAGCCAAGCAGACTCCCCTCCACTGGGCCATTCTAAAGGGCGACCGCAAGATGACTGAGCTGCTCCTCCGATTCGGCGCCCATCCCAACAAGCGTGAAGGCACGAGCAGCGGCGGCGGTCCGGGGCAGATTCCCTCGGAGCTCGTCAAGCACAAGGCGATCGCCCTCCTCCTGGCCAGCTTTGGCGCCATCGGGTGGGACAGGTCGCGGCTGGCTGACCGAGAGAGCGACCATGCTGCCGACCGAGGTGGTGAGCCCGAGAGTTGGGAGAGCGGCAGTGAGGACGACTCGCCGAGCAGCGGGCGGCGGGGCAGCACGGGTAGCGACGAGGTGGGCAAGCCAGAGCTGCTCGTCAAGAGACACTACAACGAAATCATTCGACTCAAAGACGAATACACGTAAGCACACAAACAAGCAAAGCACACAAGCAATTTTAATAGATTGTGCGCAGATAGATGTGTTTGCCCGCACTGACCCAATGATTCACTCATTTCCTCATTCGTTGATTGATTCAGTCGTCTGAAATGGCCGTCGATGGCGGAGGAGGGTCTGCGCGAGAAGCTGCACTTCTGGGGCCGCCCGAATGCGGGGCCGCGGGCAGGGGACGTTGAGGAGGACCCCGAACGCACACCGGGGGCCAGCCTGGTCGCATCATCATGCGCTATCTGTGAGCAGCTCTTCATGAACATCCCTCGCGAGTGAGCAAATTGCAAAAGAGCTGAGACACGACACGACACCCACATCCATACGTGATATCAATCCCCAGTCTCTCCCTCTCCCTCTCCCTCTGTTTGTGTGTTGTCTAGAGTGTGCGGTCGTTGTGGCATTGAGTTGTGCCCCAAGTGCTGCAGCAAGAGAGCCAAGATCCCCGGGAGCCTTGCCCCGGGAGCCGTCGCAGACGACGGACAACCCAAAATCCCAAAGTCGCCCATGGCAGGTGAGGTGAATGCCCGTCCCGCCCATCCCATACATGGCATGCACCGCACCCCTCCTCTTTATCTGACCCACCCCTTCATTCATCTCTCTGTCTATCTGCAGGTGTCCGACGGTTCAGTCTCTGGCAAGGAGGGGCGGCCGCTCCTTCGAGCCCCTCGCCCATGTCTCCCACTGCCATGCCCCCATCGCCCTCGGCAGGTTCGCCGGCTGCAGAGCAGCTCGCCGAGCGACGCAAGTCCCGGTTCTCCCTGTCCTTGCGCCGCGCGCCAACGAGTTCATTCTCTCCACAGAAGCGCGTCACGATGGCCGAGGCCTCCCCCACGAGACGTGACTTTGCCGAGGCCCGCGAAAATGCCGAGCAAGAGATGAGGAAAGCTATGGTGGAGGCCTTGGCGACCAAGGACAAGGGATCCTTCGCCGCTTCTGAAAAGGGGGGCGCGGAGGAGACGTGGTGCAAGGTCTGCGACGGCTGCTTCAACTTCCTCAGGCACTTTGACGTCGACCTCAGTGGAGCGCAGGCACAGGAGAGGCCCCGGCGATCGTCGTCGACCAACGTGGATGACTTTGACGTGGCGCTCATCGAGGCGGTCAAGCTGTGGCGGGCGCAGGAGCAGCCTGAAGTGGCGGGGAGGCGATCCATCGTCGACTACATGACCCCTGACCAGCTCGACCTCCACCAGCACCATGTCACCGTCTCGCGCCAGAGGGACAGCGTCGTCAACGTGCCATCCCCTGTTTCCCAGGCAGACGCCCTCACCACCAAGAGCGCCCCCCCACTGATCAGCACTCCTCCGCCCGAGCCTGTCGTCCCCGACCAGGCTGTCAAGAACGCCGTCGCTCTCCCGCTGCGGGCGCAGAGTGAGCGAAGCCCATCGCCCACCTCATCGCCGCTCCCTTCCACCAGCAAGAGCATCTTCGGCGCTCTCTGGAGCACAGCCGTATCGGCCACGAGCAAGGCCTTCCTCTCGTCATCGGCGGCAGCGGAGCAGCCTTCTCCGCCGGCTGCACTGCCCAGCGACACCGAGCAGCTGCCACCGCCAGTGCAGGTGGTCAGACTCCCCCCACGAGCAACGACGAGTGACTCTGAAGCGGAGGTGGAGCGCGGCTGCCGCACATCTACGGGCAGTGAGCCGACTGAGAAGGAGTCGCCTGTCTCATCGTGTGGTCACGAGGGCGGCGAGGGCGAGCGCGTCGCCAAGGGAAGGGGCAGCGTGCGGGCGATGAGTGACGATGAGAGTGACCGTCGGTCGTCCATCGTATCTCACACCTCTCACCAGTCGGTGGACTACATGGCCGCATTCGACAGAGGTCACAAAAGGGCAAAGGGACGAGACACGGAGACACCGAGGTTGAAAGAAAGCAAAATCTCTGTGTCTCTTCAGGCGTCAAGCGCGGGAGTGTGCAGTCGAGGTTCGCTCAGATGTTCGACCAGCAGTACCTGGGTGGTCACCAGCGCCCCACCGACACCACGGCCCAGCACATTGATGAAGAGTCGACTCCCGACTCGTCCCTGGAGGACCTGCCAAGCCCGTCGCAGGACTTCCCACGCCGCCAATCCGACGTCCGCCGAGCATCGCAGTGGAGCGAAATCGACCTACACCGGTCCCCTGAAGCCAAGACTGTCGCCAGGCCTTCAGTCGGCTTCGGCTCGGCCTCGCCAACATCCCCACAGCGAGCGGCTGGACAGCAAAAGAAAGAGGAGCCGCAGGAGGAAGTTGGTGAGCAGCCGAGAAGGGGGTCACGATGGAACATGGCGCTGCAGAAGGCCAAGGAGGATCGGGAGAGGAGGGGGTCACGATGGAACAACCTGCTGCAGCAGGCCAAGCAGCAGGCCAAGGAGGAGCAGGAGAGACAGGGGAAGTCGATTGTTTGAATCAAACGCACACCCGTACTGTACACTTACACAACGACAGCACAGCCTGAACTGAACTGAAGGACATACATGTCGGTCGACGGGCGGTGGGCGGGTGCGGGGCTCGCTTGCTTGCCTTTTTCTTTTGTTGAAGCGGTCGCCGTCTGTGTATTTCTGGGCTGGGAAGTCGAGTCGGTAGTCGGTGGCTGACTGTCTGCCTGTCTTGCCTTCCCACCCGTTCTTGCTCCCATTGTCAGAACCAAACGGATGGATGGATGGATGAATCGGATGGTGTGTGGGGGTGGGTGCCTGCGGTGTATCCTTCCGTTGTTGATCGTTTGAAAGTGAGGCCCTCTGAGGGAACGTGCACACTTGTGCTACAACGTTTGGTTGACTCACTCAGGCTGAAGATTGGATGAATCATGATGCAAGAAATCGATAAACGTCGCTCGATGTTGCTGCGATGTGGCCTACTGTGTCCAGATCGGCTGCTGCCGGCCCCTCCTGATCGACCCGCTTCTGATCGACTTGCGAGCTTACACTTTTGGAGACTTTTGAGCAAATGCCCTTCCTTCGCGCCTACTGGGTCACTTCAGTGTCAACAGTGTTGCTACATGAGAGAGATCCTGCTCCAGGGCATCCTTCCCATCTGGCGAAAGCGGCAGATGCAGATCTCCCAGCAGAGGACGATGAGAGGGAGTGGAGCCAACAGCGGCTTCATGAGCTCATCGAGAAGGAGCTAGCTGTGCTTCAGCAGTGGCTCCAGACAGGCTCGGCAGAGGGACCTGGTCCTGCTTCCGCTCCCGCTTCGGACTCAGCACGAAAGAGGCCACTGCCAGAAGATGACAACCATTCGCCGGACCTGGCGGCTGCGTGCCGCCAATGGAGTCCGCCCGCCCTCCATCCCCTCATTCTCAGCCCCAGCCACTCCGCCACTCCCCTGGAGATCGGTCAGCTCGTCGACAGACTGGTGGTCAATTCATCGGACGCCGCCGTCAGCCTCCAGCTGACACACAGGGACGGAGGGCAGGGCGTCTATTCCGTGCCGGAGAGGTCAGCATTCATGCTCACCTGCCTGACGGCCGCAGGAGATCAGCAGGGAGGGGACCCTTGGCAGAGGTTGGGCTCTATCAGACCCAGAGAGGGATTCAGATTCGTGCTGGTGAGCAAGGAGAGAAGAGATTCGTGGGTTGAGATGATGCTTTGTGTGTGTGCATCTTGCAGATGGATCCCCCGTGGCGATGTCACTCTGTCAAGCGCAGCAAGGCCTACCAGAGACCTGGTGAGCGCTCACATGATAGTCACATGCTCTTCCAATCGACTCGACTGTCTGTCTGTATGTCTGTCTGTGTTGTCGTCGGGTGCATATGCATGTAGGTCAGGAGGAGCTGTACTCGATTCTCCGCTGCCAGCCCTACTCCACGTTCTTCCCCTGCCCTGACCGAGGCCTTCTGGCCGTATGGGTCACCAACAACCCTGCCTTCGAGGCCTTCGTCACGCGCGAACTCATCCGTCAAGTGATGCTGAGGGTCGTGTGGGTCAAGGTCGACTTCACCAATGGATTGAAGCTAACCAGCCCCTTCAAGTCGCCCCATCGCAAGCCGTACGAGCAGCTGATAATCGGACGGCCATGTGCTCCCTCGGCAGAGCATCAGAGGGGGAAGGTGCGCCTTGTGTGGTCGTCCAAGAGGCAGCACTCGCGGAAGCCGCCCCCGGATGTGCTGTGGCGCCACGTTATCGGCCCGGCATTGGGGTTTGGTGGTGGAAATGGCGAAGGGATGATCAGTGGACCATTTGATATGATGGAGATTTTTGCACGGTAAGGCTCCAACGAAAAGGGCAGTCCAACAAGCAAACAAGGTGTGTGGGTGTCTTTGATGGATGTCCGTTCAGTGAGTTGCGGCCTGGCTGGGTCTGTGTTGGCGACGAGGTGCTCAAGTTCCAGCAGCGCTGACAAATGGATGTGGGGGCCATGTAGTGCCGGTCCGTATATATAGAACAAGTGAGAAAGGAACACAAACACCGAGCACGACACCCTGATTCATTCACTCATCCCCACATCACGCCTTCTCTGTCTGTTTTGTGTGTGTGACCGTGCGATACGGTGCTTGCAGGGAGTGGTCACTGTCCACTTACCCGAGTCCGTTCCTGGACCCCACGAGCTGCAACCGCGGCGAGGCGGCCGAGGCGGGGGAGACCATCTGGCTGTGTGACCCCGACGGATGGCTCACCGACGACGAGGCCAACGACGTCGACACGCGACTGCTCAAGTTCAGGCTGGAGACGCAGCACGCCTGTGGAAGCCTCGGCAAGACCTTCTACCAACTGGCCATCGCACTCATGGCCAAGCTGCCCTACTCACTCGCCAAGGACAAGAAGAGGGCCAAGCACGACGAACGAACGGAACTCAACACATACGCCAACTCGTTCGCAGAGAAACTGCTCGTCACTTACGGAATCGGACACAAACAGGTCGGCCCGTTCCCACTCGACGGACTCACGCAGACGCACACACGGATTATGGTGTGTGTCAGTGTCACGACGGCATTTTGTTGCTGTACTCAGTCCAGGACCACATGGCCGGCGAGTCGACACACAGACACACAGACGCCTGCATGGCTATGGTGAAGCGACGCATCGACGCGTGAATGATTGACTCGACGCCGGCCAACAGTGACCTTGTGAATGCACATTATGTCTATATGGGTCCCCATAAATCCCACAAATGCAATAAAGGTCGCAAAGCACCAACTCGCACCCACAGCCGATAAAACACGACACAAAGACGACAACCAACAACCATGCCCAATCCCGTCCATGATCACTCACTCTCCGTCCTCCTCCATCTTGATGGCTCTGAAGGAGAACTCTTTCTTGACGGGCCCCTGGCCAGCGGGCAGCACCGGCAGGATGTCAAACGTCCCCGTCCCCACCCTGGCCAGCTTGCCGGCCACCACTGCGCCGGCCGGGGTGGTGAGGTGGTCGGCGGCGTCGGTCTCGATGGCCTCGTTGAGGTTGCCCAGGGCGGTCTCGAACGACATGCGCAGCAGCGACGAGTGGTGATACTGAGGCGCACACATACAGAGACAGAGAGAGTGGTTGGCGTTGTGGTGCGGTGCGGTGCGGTGTGGTGTGGTGTGGTGTGTATGGATGGATGGATGGATGGATGACGGATGGATACCTTGAGGCCGTGTCGGCTGAAGGAGCGGTAGTCCCCTGACCGAACCAGACAGAACCAAAGCAGCACAGCAGACATGGAACGTAAGGCGTCAGCAAGCTGGTCATGGCTGGCTGGCTGGCTCTGCCCACCGTTGCGGCACATGACATCGGCGATGAGCGACAGATGCCTGCACGCACCGACACAGCAGAGGGGACGGAGGCCCTCCATCATCGCCTCCATGAACATGTTCATTCCTCTGATCGTACGCCTCGCCTACAAGGGATACCCACCTGAAGCTGACGTTGATGCCATACACCGAGAAGACAGCCTCGAGCTGGAGGGACACACGGAGTCAGACACAGTCCCCCACAGCCGCCGCCCATACCTCCCTCCCATGTGTGAAGGGTAGTGTAGCGTAGCGTGTGTACCTCTTGAATGATGATGCGCTGCGACGCCTCCACACCCAAGTGCACCAGCGTCATGTAGGGGTCGTTCATCCGTGTCCTGCACACACACATTGGCAGGCAGCCAGCCAGAGGCGCACAGTGCATCGACAAACCTCTCTGTCTGTGTGGGTGTGCGTGGATGGCCATATGGTGACTGACTAACTTGGTGTGGTCGATGAATTCGTCTTTGAGTTTGCCGAACATGCCGAAGTCGATGCCGTTGAACTCTATCTCGTACTCGGCACCCGTCACCGTGTTGCGCCCGCCATCCTTGTCCTGTACACACACACACACACACACACACGGAGCACACATTGGGTAGACACATACACACGCAGAGTTGTGTAAGTGCCGCGGGTACCTTGAGGACTTTGGAGCATGAGATTTTTTGCGAGCCGCAGATGAGTTTCTTCCTGAACGGCCGGTGCCATTGGATCTTGGGGACCAGCGCCCTAAACGTACGCACACACACAGCAACAGACAGACACACACACACACACATACAATGCGCTCGTGCATTCTTGTCCGTGTGTGTGTGCTAACTTTGGGTAGAGGTCGGCGTTGTACTTGAACTCGAGGGTCATGCAGCTGCCTTTGCGGTCGAACATGATAGGACCCCGGATCAACGACTTGCCTGACACGCATCTCACACACACACACACACATCGTCCACCCCATCTCGTATCTGCTGTGCATCCCCCCACCCCGCAAGCTTACGTGAGTCGAGGACCTCCGTCTTGAAGGTGATGCCCCTGACCTCGAGAGGCTTGTACTCCTCAGACGTCATCTCCTCCTTGTCATAGGCCTTGAATACCCCCACAGTCCCCACGATGTACCCCCGCCGGTCCACATAGGCATTGCCGTCCCAGTAGCCGTACTGACGGTGCTCCTGCTCGCTGCGCAGGTCTAGCCGGGGAAGCACTCTCTGCCGGATGTTGTCGCTCCAGGGTCGGAAGGGCGAGAGGCGCTCGGGGCGGAGGGGCTTCTTCCAGTCGACCTGCCGGTAGCCCTTGGGCTTCTCGGGAGGCTTCTCCTCTTCCTTCTCCTCTGGGGCGCCTGCGTCCTCGTCTTCTTGCTCGGCGGCGGCCATGTCCTGGTCTCGGTCTTGGTCTTGGTCTTGGTCGGCGTCTGCCATGTCCTCGTCGGCGACCTCTTCTGGCTCCTCCCCCTCGTCGCTCTCTGGCGCGGGGGATGGTGATGGTGCGGCGGCCGCTGCTGCTGCTGCTGCTGCCGGGGGCGGTGTGGGCTTCTTGGGTTTCTTGGCCGGGCGGTCTTCCTCCTCCTCTGCTGCCTCTTCATCCTCTTCTTGTTCCTCAGCCTCGCTGTCTTTGTCCTTCCCCGATTCGTCGGACTCGTCTCCCTCGCCCTCGCCCTCATCTTCATCGCCCTCGTCCATCATGAGCTCCTCGTCGATGTCGAGGTCTGAGCCCTCCTCACCCTCTTCTCCCTCCTCTCCCTCCTCTTCCCGCCTCTTGCGGCGACGCTTTCTTTTGCGGATGTCCTCCTCGTCTTCATAGAGATCCTCGTCGCGGTCCCGCGGGGCGCCCTCGTCCTGCCCCTCGTCGTCATCGCCGATGAGGGGGTCGACGGCCTCATCGTCCCTCTCCAAGTCGCTGTCGCCCTCCTCCTCCCCCTCTGGCTCGCGCATCTCGTCCGCGGCGGCATCGTCGATGTCGTCCCCACCGCCGCCGGCAGCATCCTCCGCTTCCCGGGCTTGTTCGGCCTTGCTCTTGCCGCCCTTGAGCCCCCAGTCCTTGGAGCCCTCCCATGCCTCCTCTGTGATGTCGAAGTAGACCATGAACATCTTCTTGAAGATCTTGAGGAGCCGCGGGAGGTACTTCTGGTAGCACATCTGCTCGATCTGCTCGTAGGTGATGAAGGGCATGGCCGACACGATCTCCCGGATGTCGTGCAGGTGGAACCGCATGCGGAAGTACCACCATCGCTGAGGGAGCCCGTGGGTCGCCTCACCCATCTTAAGAAGATGACCACACACACACACACACACGAAGGCCCCATCCCCGTCATCACCCTTAATGTGTGCCGATCTTCCTGTGCGGCCGGCGCACCATTGTGACGAGCTGTCTATTGAAGGAGACGGCCTTCATGAAGTGGGCGTAGGTGACCTTCCTGCAGCGGTAGCCGGCCCTCTCGCCAAACACTCGCTGGAAGTCGGGCCAGTCGGGGATCCGCCGCAAGGCCACATACGCCAAGGGCGTCTTCTGCTTGCGGCTGGCACGCTGCAGGATCTCCACTAGCCGGGGGATGCCCAGGGTGACGTTCGTCGCACCACCAGATCCCGCCTGATGGACGAAATGGAGCCAAGCAGGAAGAATGATTGAGGGAGTGGGCGTGTGTAAGGGTGGGTGGGTGTGCTGACGAGGTGGAAGGTGTTCAGCGTCATCTGGGTGGAGGGCTCGCCGATGGACTGAGCGGCGACGCATCCGACGTTCTCGCCTGGCTGGAGGAGTCCGTCGTGGTACTTGAGCATCATCATGACGCGGAACTCCTGGGGCGTCATGAGCTTGCCCTGTGCCACGTGCTTGATCTTGGTCTCCTTCTTCTTCTTGCTGTCCTCCTCCTCCAAACCCTCCTCCCCCATCTGAGCTATGTAAGCCTCGGCGTCCTTCAGAAGGAACGGGTTACCCCTGATCCACTGAACACACACACACGCACACACACACACGGGCAAAAAACACAAACACGTGTTGGCTCTCTCTCTCTCTCTGTGTGGGTGGGTGGGTGGGTGGGGGAGGTGAGCTGACCTCGAAGATCTTCTCTCGATACTTCTCGGATGTGCTGCCGACATTGGCCATGGGATGATACTTCTCGGCCGAAGGGTCAGGCGGCGACATCTCCGGATTGGACGGGGCGGGGTCGTCCACCTCCTTCCAGGGGTCCTTGAAGGTAGTCTCGATCCGCTCGATGGCTGGGCCAAGGTCGAATTGCCTCTCCTCGACGGCCTTCCTCTGCTGGTTGCGCTCCTTGACGGCCTGTCTGATGGACCGCAACTCCCGCGCCACCTGCTTGGAGTAGTCGTCGGCCCGCCGGATGGAGCGGGCGACGTTCGGGGTCGACATGGCCTTGTCGGTGCTGTAGCGACTTTGCAGTATGGCCAAGTTGTCAAGCGCATACCTGATGGACAGATAGACAGAGGCGAAAAGGGGGGGG
>CDMY01000390.1:0-42328 GCA_001179505.1 Vitrella brassicaformis | reverse complement strand
GGGGGGGGGAGTAGAGAGGAAGCGAAGCATTTGTGCAGGTGGGTGTGGTGTGAGGCTGAAATGGTTACTCGAATTTGTCGACGTATGGCGACTTCATGACGTCGACGCCGTCCTCTCCGTATTTGAATTGCAGAACCAGCCCGTCAGCGTCGCGGACGGTGCTGTCGTAGAGCGAGGTGATGCCCTCCATCGTCTTCATCAACGCCCGCTGCAGATAACCGGACCTGACGCACACACACACACATTCACACACACATTCACACACACAGATTCACATACAGGCATACAGGCGTGTGTGTGTGTGGATTGCTGGTCACTTGGCAGTTTTGACGGCAGTGTCTACCAGCCCCTCTCGCCCAGACATGCAGTGGAAGAAATACTCCTGCAGGGCACAGGAACACAACACAAACAAAACAGAAAAAAAACGAGAACGGGCTGCTGTCCACGCGCATCTTCACACACACAGACACACACACACACACACACCGGTGGCCTGAGTCCGGTGAGGAATCGGTCCATGATGAGGCCGCCGTTGCGCGCACCCAGATCATACTTGGCAAAACACGGCAGGGCCCTGCACACACGCAGAGCAGAGAGAAGGAAAAGACTCTCCTGTTTGGTGTGTTGGGAGGGAGCGTACTTGGAGGTGAACATCATGGGTACCCTCCTGCCCTCCAGGTCTTGCTGCGACAGCATCGCACCGATCATCGAGTAGTTGACCTTCGAACCCTTCGCACCTACAAAACACACACACACACACACACGCACACACACGTGTGTGCCACAGACACAGGCGCGTGTGCGTGGGAGCAGTATGTGCAGGGCTCATCTCACGGCTGGCTCACTGACTCACCAGTCATGACCATCCCGGCAAAGCCGTTGCGCGGGAACTTCCGGTGCAGGTACCTTCACACACACACACACACACACACACACAGAGGTGAAAGGTACACACCACGGACACCGACACAGTGGTCTGTCTGTCTGTCTGGTGGAAGGATGGTGGTGCTGAGGGCTTACTTGCCGCCCGAGACGATCTCCTGTGACTGCGAGGCCTTCTTCTGCGTCATGCGCTGGACCATGCAGTCGATCCTCTGCTTGTTGCGACGGAACCTCGTGAACCCATGCTCCTCCATCAGCTCACAGCCCAACTGACGCAACACACGGTGGACACACACACACACACGTGGACACACACACGGTGGACACACACCACACCACCCCCACGCGCATCTGTGTGGGCTCCCCCACCCCACCGTGATGAGTCTCTCCAGCCCCGGGACGACGATGCCCGGCTTGCCCTCTTTGGCTTTCTCCTCAGGCGTCTCGTGTTTGTCCAGGAGCCCCGACCCAGGCGGCTTCCTCTTCCAGACGGGCATGTGGTAGCCCCGCAGCAGCGCGTCCCTGAGCCTGTTGCGCTCCTTAGCTGTGAAGAGCCCCTCCGTCTTGGAGACGTACACGGGCATCAGCTCAAGGATCTCCTTGCCACCCACCCACACCTCCTTGTCCTCCTCATCTTGGTGGTCCTCTTCCTCTTGTGGTTCCATCGGCTGGTCGTCGTCTTGTTGCCGCTGGGCGGCCGCAGGGGCGGTCTTGCTGCCGGTGACCTTCTTCTGCTTCTTCTTGGTCTTTGGCGGCTCCTCCTCCTCCTCCTCCTTCTCCTCCTCCTCCTTCGCTGCTGCTGCTGGTGGTGGTGGGTGCTTGCTCTTCTTGGTCTGCTTGGGGGTCTTGGGAGGCGACGGGTGTGGCAGCAGTGGCGGCTCTGCCTCTGGTGGCTCATCCACAGCCATCGGCTCACCACCGTCCCCCTTCCCCTCCCCTCCCCCATCTGCCGTCCTTCTCTTCTTCTTTCTCTTGGCCGCTGCTGTGGTGTCCATGGGCGTCGGCTTGCCCCCACCACCGACACCAGCAGCAGCAGCAGCAGCGGTGGGCTTGCCCTCCGGGTCTCCCTTGTAGATGAGATCTGGCGTGACGGGCGGCCTGCCCATCCTGTGCCACTGGAGGTACTTGGTCCAGGGCATCCAGTTCATGCCGTCCTCCTCCCTCTCCCGCTCGAGTGCGCGGATCATGCGTCTGCGGTGCTTGAAGAGCGTGGCCTCCATGACCTCCTGCTGCAGCTTGACGTGCAGCGGCCACATGGGCAGCCGCTGGCGGACCATCAGCCACAGGCCGAAACGGGACGCCTTGTGCACGTCGCGCATCACCAAAGACCTGCAGGCATCGTCATTGCAATGAGTGATGCATGGAGAGAGAGAGAGAGAGAGGTGGGGGGGGTGGGAGGGGGGTGGCTGGGAAGGCCTACCTTTCGAGCTCTCCTTCTGGTGAGAGGAAGAGGTCTCCCGTGTTGCAGCTGAAGCCGCGGTGCTGCAGGAAGCACGTGAAGCACCGACCAAACGCCGACAGAACCAGACCTGGGTGGGGATGACATGACAGGAGAGCGAACCCATACACACGAGCCATAGGTAGGGGCATCCATCCATCCGCTTTTCCCACCCACCCACCCACCGGCCATTTTGGGTCCGAAGAGGTCGAAGAGCAGGTGAATGAAGCCGTGTTTGGCCCCGCCGAACTGGGACTTGTCCATCAGACCCTGCAGCATCTCAGACTCACTGACACACACACAACACACAACACACACCACAGACCAGACAGCACAGGACAGCGGGTCTCTCTGAATGTCTGTCTGTCTGTCTGTGCGGGTGTGGGTGTGAGTGTGATGGATGCCTATGTGTGTTGCAGTCAGTCCCCACCGTATGACGCAGTCGGCCTCTTCGTCGTCGCCGTCGAGCACGCCGTTCCACACGTCGCCGGGCAGCTTCGACCGACCGTTGAAGTTCAAACCACGGTAGTTTCTGACACACACGCATGTGTGTGGTGTGGCTTGTGGTGTGGTGTGTGGCGGATGTGTCAACATGTATGTGAGCTACCTGAATCCCTTGGTGTGTCCGAGAGAGTGCGTGGCGAACTGGTCCACCAGGGTCTTGAGGATTGTCGTTATCACCTGCACGTGCGCACAACCACACCACACACGACACGACAACAGCCTGGCCTGCTGTTTGAAGGAAGGCTCATGTGGCTGGTGGTGGTGTGGTATGGTTGGGGGTCTGGGCGTGCCTGTTTGCCGGTCCAGACGCGCTTTGGTTTGAGGATGGCGGGCGGCTCCACCAGGATGCGCTTGTTGCGGTGAATGAACATCCGACGCTCAACCACACTGCAGGCATCCAGACATATACATCTCACACGCCAATGCACCACACCCTCCTCCCCTCTCTCTCTCTCTCTCTGCGTGCGTGTGTGTGTGTCTGTGTGTGATGTGACTGACCTGTGTCTGGCGGTTGGTTTCTTGTCGACTCTCTGTGAGAGGGGCGTCTGGTTGCCGCCCGCGTTCACGAACGTCTGCAGGGCCGCATACACCTGTCCGACCACACACACACACGCACACACAGGTGTGTGCTGAGATAGCGTCTGAGTGCATGGTATGGTGGCTGGCTGACTGACGGACCAGGTTGGTGTATTCGTGTGCGGACAGCATGGTGCCCCTGGAGGTCATGAGTGTGCCCCCGATGATGTGGTCCTGGATCAAGCCCCGGATGGGGTCGCCACCTGCGATTACACCACACACATACACATACACATACACACACAAGCGATGCCCCCCATTGCTCATCGCTGGCTCGCACACTCACTTTTGGGCACTGTGTACTGGTTGTCGGCGTTGACGAGAAGCTGAGCCTCGGCGCGGGAGATGGGATCCTGAGAAAGGCATTATCGACCAGATACCCATGTGGTAGGTCTGTGGGTGTGTGTGCGTGTGTGCGCACCTGTGGGAGGTGGAGGTTCATTTCGTCTCCGTCGAAGTCGGCGTTGTACGTGTTGCAGTTGACGTAGTGCAGGCGAAGCACCTTCTCACCCTAATCACCCACACCAACCACACAGACCACACACAGACACACACACTCACGCACCTCTGTCTACGAGCCCCAGCAGACAGACCCACCTTGATGACCCTGACGACGTGTGCCATGATGCCCGGCTTGTGCAGCGTCGGCTGTCTGTTCATCAGCACCACATCGCCGTCCCTCAGGTGACGATACACAATCGTCGGAGCCTCGGCCGCGCGGTCGCTCGAACCCTTGAGCAGCAGCTTGCCTGCGATGCCGCGGCGCGCCGAGTAGCTCATCCGCACCAATGTCACCCTGAAGGATACGCAGAGGGACGTGGGAAAGACAGACCACTTGTGGGGGTGGGAGGGGGAGGGGTGGAGCTTACGCCTGGCCCCTCGAGTCTTGGACCATGTTTGCTCCCGGGTACTTTTGGGGGCCGTTCATGACCAGCTTGTGCAGCCACCGGTAGTTGAACGGGGTCACCTGCAGTGCAGTAGAGCCATCACACAATCACACCATGTGTACGCTTCTGAGCCTTCTCACGGTTTGCTGACCATTTCGGGCAGAGTGAGGACCATTGCGAACGCCTCGGGGACGCCGATCTCGTTGGGTTCGATGTAGGGGTCCGGGCCGATGACCGACCGGGCGGCGAAGTTGACGCGCTTGCCCATCATCTTCATACGCATCAGACCTGACACATGATAAACAGACACACACACACACACACAGGGGAGAGCAGAGTGTGTGTGGGAGGTGCACATGTGTTGGTTGTGCGTGGCCTTCGACCGACCGGCTTTTGCCTCGAGGCCCTGGCGGACGCCGGGGGGATAATCGTCCCTCTTGCTGCACACGCAACACACACACACGTGTGGACGAGTGCCGCATCCCCCTCCCCCTCCCCTCTGTGTCTATGTCTGTGTCTGTGGGTGGTGTTGTTGTTGTGGCTGCTTCTCACGTTGCAGGCATTCTGTTTTTGTCGAGGTAAGCGATGACCTGCATCTGCATCTGCTTGATGTCCTCGTCGAGGGTGATGACGGCCCCCTCCATCAGCTGGTAAGTCACATTCAGCGGCTGACGACGACGCTCCTCTGCTGCCAACTTGGCCACCTCTCGCTCCTCCTAACACCAACATGCACACACACACACACACACACAGAGAGAGAGAGAGAGACATTTGATGGGTGGACTCATGTGTCTGTGTGTGTTGGTGGTGGGTGGGGTCGTACGTCTTTGGACACGTCGACGGTTGGCCGCTCGGCAGCAGCAGCAGCAGCGCCAGCGGCAGCGGCCTTCTTGCCTTTCTTGGCAGTCTTTTTGGGCTGCTCGTCCCCATCTTCGAGACCGAAATGCTTCACCTGCACCAGATACCTGCAACACACACACACACACACACACTTATATATGGAGGTGTATGTGTGTGTGTGGTGTGTGTGTGCCTGAGGTGTCGTTCGATGAGCTCGAACGCCCAGTCCCAGTGATCTTCGATCTTGAGGGACAGCTCCAAGATGCGCTGCAACGCCACACTGCGGGGATGCAGCATGTGACGCACACGACCTATAGACAGACAGACAGACAGACAGAGAGACAAGGAGAGATCCCTGTCTGTGTGCATGGTGCGTGTAGCTCAGGTCAGGTGAGGTGGCTGACTGACCGCCATGGCCCTCTCGTTCGAACTCATCTCCGCCGCCTCCGCTCTTGTTGCTCAGGCGCACCAGCGGCCTGTACTTGTTGCCGCTCACAGCCATGACGTCCATAAAGAACGCCTCGTGCTTCAGACGACGGGCTGCAACGCACACACTCTCTCTGTGTGTGGCGCGGTGTGTGCGGTGAAAGTGAGAGTACTTTACTTACTCACAGGGAATACGAACTCGAGGACCTCTGCGCCGTTGTTCCAGACCTTTTGCAGGATGGGGTAGAGGTCCATGGCGGCGAGCTGCTGGCCGCCGTACCGCCTGTTCTCCTTGGCGATGTCCTTGACCATGTACTCCATCGCCTCCTTGTAACGCATCATCAAATCACTCACCTGTAAAGCCAAAAACACACAAGAGGAAAGATACTACGCCATTTCTGTGCTCGGTGTTGTGTCTGTCGTGTGTTGCACTGCGTACGTCGACGTTGGGGTCGTCGAGTGCCTTGATGACGGCCCTTGGGAGGTAGAGCTCCATCCACCGGGGGGTCTCGCGCTGGTCCGACATGAAGCGGGCCTCCTGCTCCTGCGACCAGGGGCTGTCCACCTTCTTGCCCCACGACAGCTGCATCAAACCTGACACACACACAAAGGACGAAGGAAGCACCAGGACACACACCACACATACGCAACCGGGCACATTTCCGGGTGCAGTGCAGCGCAGGCATTCTCTCTCTTTGTTTGTTCACCAACGCCCCATTTGGCAGCGGGTCTGACGCCCATTTTGCATTTGTGTGTGCAGTGGGGGCACCGCCTGTTGGCGCACTTGTTGGCGTAGACGATGAAGCCCCGCCGCAGCGCCATGTAGATCTCGAACTTGGCAGTGCTGTCCCGAAACATGTCCTGCTCGCGCTCGCCGAAGTACTCGCCCACACCGCGACGACGAGACTCCCTCCCGATGAAATCGTTCACAGAGGCCTGCAGGCCACACGCACACACGCGCGCACAGGAGGGTGAACGGATGAATGGATGGACTTGTCGATCTCTCTCCCTCCCTATGTGTGTGGAGTGGATGGTGTGTGTGGGTACGTTGGCACGGTCTCTCGCGCGGTCGAATTCGTCAGCGATTGCCTCGGTCTCGTTGAGCGCTGTGTCGGGGTTCTCCTCCAGAAGGGACTTGAGCAGCTCTTCGGCAAACTTCTCGCTCATCGGCATACGTCTGACCACCACACACACACACGTGTCCCATATGCCTTTGTGTGTGTGGGCGGGGCGGGGCAGCGTACGCTCGTGTGAATGTCCTCATCTCCCCAAGTCCGCCCAGTCCCAGGAGCTTGAACCGCTTGACGAAGCTCTCCTGCTTGTCGGTGGGCATCTTGAGCTTGTTGCAGCGGAAGCACACGGCACGCAGGATGGTGGCCAGGGGCTGCATCATCGACGGGTGAAACATCGGAGTGCTCAGCTCGATGTGACCATTGTGACCTACACAACCACACACACACACACACACACACAGACAGATTCATCCGGGATCTCAACTTGTCCATCCCCCACCGGCTCTCACCGGGGCACTCGTTAGTGAGTCCGCAGGTGGGGCAGGGCATGGTCTTGTCGAGGGGGCCAAGGAGCGGCGAGTGCACGCCCCTGGCGTCCGCGAGCCCCAGCGGTGTCCACACGCCCACCCTGTCGATGCGCGTGACGCTCTGTGCACGAATCTCCTCCTTGGTCTGCATGGCGAACGTCAGCCGACGCACCTCGGTGCTCACGGCACCCGTGGCGTCTATCATCTTGCCTTGGACGGGCCAAAGGATGAGTCAAACTCACAGATCTGACAGATCTGCCACTGGGGAGGTCATATGGGCGACAGGGGAGGCCGCACAGCGCCTGTTTCAGGAACGTTTGCGAGCTCAGCTTGCAAATGCGAGCTTGACCTGTGAGTGGATCGGCGAAATCTGGCCTCTTCGTGGTGTCAAGCGGCTTGCCGTGATGGAGGGTGGGTTGGATTTCCGACGCGGGACGTTCAAAGGCGCGTTTTACATCCTGGCACTGCTGGGAGCCCTCGGGTGCTTCGCGCGGCCCGACTACAATGTGGTGCTGTTTGGGATGCTGATAGCCTTCTACGATGAGATACCCAAGGGCAGAAAACAGGTGGGCAACACGACATAGGAGAGGAGAGGGAGGGAGATCTCTGTGATCTGTGGGTTCTATGTGTGGTGGTGTCCTGCCTGTGTGTGTGGTGGTTGGTCAGCGTGAGAATCTGTCGCTGTCGGTGATCATCGCCCTGAGCATTCTGCAAGACATCGTGTACATCTTCTACTGGGGTGAGGGACAGAGAGAGAGAGACGGGGACTCACAGACAGACAGACATGGCCACGGTGTGTTGCTGTCGTTATGGTGCAGGTCCGAAGTGGTTTTCGCACGACTGGCTGGCGATAGAGAGCAGGACGATGGGCTACCACAAGCTGGTCATCTTCATCGCAGTCATAGAAGTCATCGCCAAGGTAAACCACACACACGCACAGAGAGAGAGAGAGACTCGACGGCCACTGCGTTGATACAAGTACGTGACATCTCTTTCTCCTCTCTGTATGTGTGCTGTGGTCTTGTCTTGTGCAGTTCCTCATGCTGGCCTTCTTCATCGCGCCTGTAAGGCAAACACGACACATCTCCATCTCCATACGTGTGTTGCATGCCACACCACATGCAGATGCCCCCCTCCCTAGCCTCCGCCGCATACGAGCACGACGCACGGGGGCTCCTCGAAGACCAACACGGCACATTCAGCCCTCCCATGCCCGCGGCGCGCGGCCACCCGCAGCCACCACTCATGGCTGCCGCTGCTGCTGGTGGTGGTGGTGCCGCGCCCTACCATGTCATGTACCCCTCCTCGCCACCGACAGCTGCGGTCGCCGGCCCTCCGATCGTCACTGGTCCGCCGATTGTTCCAGGTCCTCCGCCGCCCGGGCCAGGGCCGACGATGGTGGACCCTCAGCAGCAGCAGATGGTGCCGGGAGCTTATGGTTCGCCGAGGATGCACGCATCTGTGGCGTCTGTAGCGCATCAGCCGCCGCCAGGGGCGGCCATGGTGGATGGAGGCGGGCAGGCGGGGGGCGTTTGACTGAATGAATGTATGGCGGGGCTCTTCTGTGCACGTCTTGGGCTTTTCGGTTGCTGGTGTATCTATCTATCGCATGTTCATCTTTCTGCGTCACCTAGACGCACACACGAGGGAATGTATGTGTTGTCATTTACTGTGTGATGCTGCCTGTCTGCCTGCGGTGTGATGCGTGTGTGGGCTCTTCCTGGCGGGATGCTGCATCACCACTTGACGAGGATCCTGGCAATGCGTCACATTGCTAGGACCTCCTTGGTAGTGAGGCCGCACCCTGCAAAGAGGAGCTCACACACAGCATGGACGGCCGCGTGGAAATGATTGCGTATGTCAAGAGACAAATGAATGGGTGGTGATTCGGTGTGTTGAGATGGCGGGGGTTGCCACTCATGCATAGTACAGCAAGGCCAAATTGGTGTGTCAGCATCCACGCATTCAATTTTGCCTTGCTGGGCGCCGCGGGAGTGCCTGCACAAATGAGCCCAGCTCACCCGCACCCATTCAATCAGCAACCGCCCATCAGCTGACCCGAATCGCGA
The DNA here is from genome assembly GCA_001179505.1 of Vitrella brassicaformis. Lineage (NCBI taxonomy): Eukaryota > Vitrellaceae > Vitrella > Vitrella brassicaformis. The sequence continues at coordinate 33,166 of CDMY01000390.1, read as the reverse complement.
GACGAACACTTGTATGTATGTCATTATCTGTCTGATGAAGCGAGCCAAGCGTCCATCCGTCACTGTGTATGCATGTGCGATTGATTCAGCGGACAGTTGCTGTGCGGGCTGAGTCTCAAAGTTGGCATGTCATGAATGTCGGCCGGACGAATATGAACGAACAGAGGCGCGCACGCCCCCCGACACGCCCCCCGACACGCAACGCCCGTCTGTCTGTGCCGGGCCGTCTCTGTCTTTCTTTCTCCCACACATGTACACGCGCGGATCGGAATGGGTGCGGCTGTACAAAGCCCGTGCATTCATTCATGCGAAAGAAGAAGATGAAGATACATACGAGACACCGGCCGTCGGTCGGTCTGCCTTTCTCCCCTCACTCCTCCTCTGTCTTCATGACTGTGTCTGCCTCGTTGGTGTGTGTCTGTTTCTTGACTTTCTGCTTGGCCTGGCTCGGTCGCAACACAACATTCTGACATCCCCCCACTGCCTGCCCTTTGGCCACTCTGAATCGCCTCTTAGCCCCCTCCCTCACACAATCGACGAGCGAGAACCGAGAGCTGTAGAGGTAAGGCAGCACGGCATGACAGACAAGAGAGAGGGGCAGCTGCCGAAGGCCTCAGCGACGCAGTCGGCGAACGACTCGCACATGTCCCTTGCAGCAGCAAAGGACAGCCCGCGCTCGCGGCCGTGGCGCAGAGACACACGCAGATCGATCTCCAGACGAGACACACGCTGCATGACCTGTCTGTCAGCCTCACCCTCCCCACCGTACACACGCCACTGCACAGTCAAGTCATCGGCTGGCGCTGCGTCGGACTGGCCACCATACAGGTAGCGGTAGCGGTCAACCTCAGCGTCAATCGACAACTTGACTGTCAGATCCTTGCCTTGACTCGACAGAAAACCCATACCCTCAGGCACGAGACACAGCTCAGCACCCGGGTCAGGTTTGACATGCACATCAAACGACACCTCCTCGAGCGATGGCAGCGACCCCATGAAGACGCCCGCCCCTCCCTCATACACGCGCATACCCGCATGCCCCTCATGCACACTCAGCGACACCACACTGGGGAAGAGGCAGTGGGCATTAGACGTGATGTAGGACGGGATGGGCTGCGTGACACGGGGCGGCGCTCGAGCATGGTGGGCGAGGTGTGGATACGCCGGCTGCGCGGGCTGCTGGTCGCGGTAGCTGCATTGGATAGTCAGCTCTCGGGCCCGTTCGCACACCAGGGGGCTGAGCGCCGCCGTCCCTGTGCCGTCCTTTGCGTGGGATTCGAGAATCACGCTGTTGGCTTTGGTGCAGCAGGTGGCGAGGGGGGCGAAGTCGCCTTTGAAGGGCAGCCGGAGGTGGAAGTAGGTGCCCGTGTGGTACGTCTCGACCGCGTCAGGTGCGAGGCAGGCAGCTAGGAACCGATGAATCCTCTGATGACAACCAGCGCAGAAATCGACAGCTGGTGAGTCGGCGTCTTCTCATGCTCACCTGGATAGTTTTGGGTGTCGGCATGTCGGGGAGGCGCATCTCAATCTTCTGCAGCTTGGCTCCCTGGGGGGCTGAGATGAGGTCACTGAGCTCATCCTCGGGCGCCTTGTCGCCGCCGAGGCCGTATTGGTACCAGGGGTGGTACAATTGGGGGTTGTGGTCGTAGTCGTTGCCCGAGAATTCGAAGCCGGAGAGGGACGTGAGAGTCTTGGCTGTCACCACAAGGAGGCACACAATGAGTGCTGTGTCGATGGCTACAATATTCCCTGCCGCAACCCTCTCATCAGTTGGGGTGTCCTTGATGGAAGCGGAAACGTCTGTGAGCGACTGACGCACCACAGCAGGACACACCGGACACACAGCATGAAAGTCTTGAGTGTGCGACGACGTGCTGCCTGTCCGTGCGCCTTACTTGAACGTAGGTAGAGTGGATGGATGTCAGGCCATCAGATGCGATGTCAATCCACGACACCACCTGCATAAACACCCACCAACACACGTGTCGCGGCCCGGAGAATCGTGTGCTGCATCCATTTATTTCCGTGTGTACGAGGGCTGATCCCGTAATGCGCAGAGTACCCCCCATGGCGACTGAATGTGTCGCCACTCAGGTGCTTGAGGGCCGGGAGTGTGTACTTGCGATCTGGTGCGACGCCGCCCCACTTCCCCTGGACGGCTGCCTTGTGGAGCTGCGGGAAGATGGTGTGCTGCTGGGGGCTGTGGCTGGGCTGGTCCTTCTCCCCCAATGCGATGCCCCCGTGGCCCTTCAGGTCGATACTCGTGATGCTGTCCTTGAGGTTTTCGAGCAGGCGGATGAGGGCGGGTGTGGGGGCGTGATTGATGCGGATGTCCTTGCACTTTGAGAAACGACCTGAATCACGACGCAGCACCGCTACATAGGTGGAGACGGGCACATGACGCATGAGGCCTCCCTTTGCGTACCAGGCAGTTCCTTGGCGATGTCATTGGGTGGTGAGGTGTCGAGTTGGATGATGGGGTGCATGTTGCTGTCCTGGGTGAGGGTGTGGAAGTGGCTGCTCACAGCCGACAGCGACGTCAGACATGGCACGAAACCAATGAAGGCATCAAGTCCTGACACACAGCAACACACACAACACATGCATCCTCCCCGTCCCCTGGACTCGTCGTCCAATCTCTTCCCGTACCGAATTTCTCGTCGCTGCTCAGCCAGAGGGCCTCAGGCAGCCCCTCGAGGCAGGGCTCAACCACCTGCACAGACAAAGCCACACATGTATGTGGCCCCGCCTTGTGCCTGTCCCATGTGCGGTGCGTTGACCTCCTCGTCGTGTAGTTTGTCGATTTTGTCTTGTATGATTTGGAGTTTGGCGACGCACCGGTCCAGCTGCCGCTTGACGGCCGTGTCAGTGTGGGTGGCGTGGGCCTCAGCATCAGCCGTCACCATCGCCGTCAACACGCGGTAGTGGCGGTCAACGTCCTGCATCATCAGCCAGCCACACACACATACACACAACAAGGCGCAGGAGTGAGCAGGGGGGATGTGTCGTGTCAAGCGTGTGCGTCGTGTCGTCATTCTCACCTGCATGCGATTCTGCTGCGTGTGCGATTCGGGCGCGGCGAGGCCCATCTTCAACTCATACAACTCCTTAGCCTGAACGCAGGCAGGACGACACACACAACACCACACACATTCCTCTCCGGTGATCCTCTCTCAGCCCCTCTCCTTCTCGCTCACCTTTGCTTTGGCGTGTTCGACGCGCTGGATCTGCGTCTGTAGCTTCTGCGCCCGGCCTTGAGAGCCTCCAGTGGGTCGGCAGGAAACAACTCAACCACATCCTGACGGGCAGACAAACGAAACACAGACAGCAGCGAGCCATGGATGAGCAATGCCCAAGCCATGCCGGTCCCTGGTGTGCCCTCCCATCGCATGATGCGAGCGTACCTCCATCTGATGGTCCTCCTCTGCCGCTTGGGCCTTAGATCTGCCGCCCTTCTTCTTGGGCTTGGCCTTGCCGGCAGCCGCCTTGTCCGCCTTGTCCTTCTTATCCACCCGCTGCTTCTTCTTGGCGGCCTTGGTGGTGCGGCGGCCCCTCTCCTCCCACTCTGACCCATCCTCCTCCTCATCACCGTCGCTGCTCACGCCCACATCCATCGACGGCTTGCGCTTCTGACCCGCACCCGCCGCAGCCTCCGCAGCGGCAATGGCCACCTGACGGGCGGTCATGCGATGCTCAACACCTTCTGACGCCATCGCTGCCGAAGGAGCGAGAAGAACGAGCGAGAAGAACGCGAGAAATAGGACAATAGCTCGCGACATCCTGGCCAACAAAAGGTAAATGGAACGACCCAATTTCTTTCCTCTCTTTCCCCCTTTGTCACGATGGACGTCAAGGACCGACCGGCTCGTCCCGTTCGCAAGGCCGCCATGGCCGCCTCATCCGCCGCCGCTGCCGCTGCTGGTGGTGTTGGTGGTGGTGGTGGTGGTCGTGATCGCAAGCGGCGCTCCTTGTTCTCCGAGAGCAGCGTGGATTCAGACGACAACTCCGAGTGGGAGGGCTATGCTCATGCCCGACGTGCGGCGAAGAACAAGAAGAACAAGGGGAGGAAGGACGTCAAGAAGGCCAGGACAAAGCCACTGACGCCTGACGACGTCGAGATGGAGGTGCGCACGGGACGACATCGACACAGATCCAAAGACAACGAGTCGATGGGCTAAACAATGGACGGTATTTGCTGTATTTGCCGTGTCTTATGCATTTTGCCAGGATGTTGGTGAGGTGGGTCATGGGCAAGCGTTGGCGGCTCTTGCCGAGGTGGCAGAGCAACTCCAGGCACAGATCAACATGGTCAACGAAGCAAAGGCTAAGGTGAGTAAATGAGGGACCAGAGGGTGGAGGCGACAGGGCGAGGACTGTACATATACCACTGTGTGATCTTTCCCGCGTGTTGTGTTTGTTCCACAGGCGCAGCAGATGTTGGATGCGAAGGCTGCCCTCCCCGCCCCCAACACATTCGCCAAACAGAAACACATGCAGGTTAGCCGCCACACACAACACAGCTACCTTTGTTCCATAGACATCCCGCCTCTCCTTCTGCTTTCAGGAGGTTGACCGCCACTACCGTGTGCTTACGGCCATGGTGAGGTGCGAGGCGGACATCCAGATCTCCACCGTGGACAAGACGGCCAAGCAGCAGGTGGAAGCATGTGTCAAGAAGCTCGACGTCATCCTAAAGACCATGGACAAACTCAACCAACATGAGGTGGGCACGACACACACGCGCATACACACAAAGAGCTCCGTCGAGGGTGGGTGGGTTCATCATTTCTCTGTGCGTTCTGTGGACGTGTCAGGTGAGGTCTGGTTTGGAGGAGTTGCCTGAGGCGCTGTGGATGACGACCGAGGAGGGCTTTGGCTTGGGCGCGTACCTCGGCTACCACACCTTCATGACATCCCTCTCCACCATCAACACACATTTCAGCCACCTCAGCCGCCAGCCCGCTGTACACCCCATCGTCGACATCTACGCAAACCCCACCAAACGCACCGCAGCCAAACTGCCCGGTGAGATCTCTCTCTTTCTCTCTCCCTTCTCCCTCTCCCTCTCTCTTTCTCTTTCCCTCTCCCTCTCTCGCTCATGTCCATTCTCAAATGCCTGTTTCGTATTTGCAGGTCGTGTGTCTCAGTGTCGCTCCCTGCATGTGCATCACCGCCCCACCCCTCGGCTCGTCACTTTGCTTGAGCAGCTCGCGGCCACCATCGAGACCGTCGAGCTCCAAGGCACACGGCAGCGGAGAGGGCAGAACATCGCAGAGGTGCTGAGCAACGAGAGCCCCACTGCGTTCCCCAAGCTGCGCAAGGCGACGGTCGGCTCGGTGTGGGAGAGCATCGCACACAGGCGCAAGTACGACCTGCCCGTACTTAAGGAGCTGAGCATTGTCGGTGTCAGTGGGTTCGCCAGGGCGTTGGTTCGCAACGCGTCGTCGGGCCTATCGTCCCTGCACTTCATCCCTGACACAGTACGACGGGAGGCAAGCAGGAAAGTGGGCAGCAAAGGCCGTAAAGACTCTACTTGGTGCCTTGTGTGCCATGCAGCGTGACGAAATGGCTGTCGTGCACGAAGGCGGCGTCTACGCAAACTACCGGCATGTCGGTGAAGTAGCGAGTGCGATAAGATACACAGCATCCGGTGAGATGACAATCGACCACGAGAGCACCACAGAGACTGACAGACAGACAGACAGACACTTCTTCTGCCATGCATTCTTTTCTCTCTCAGGGGAGCCTGACTGGGCAGGTGGACTTCTCGTACCCCGACTGGGGTTTCGCAGGCGGCAGCGGCGATCCGGCACAACTCATCGACGTCATCGGCACGGACAATGGCGGAGGGCCGCTTCGTCACGTTGAGATGGGACTCAATACGATCAAAGACACCAAACTCATCCGCGTGAGTGGCAGACTGAGCACCCATTCATGCTTGGTGGTCCATTGGTGTCCTGAGTCTTCTGTCTTTGTCCCATATATTAGGCGCTGCATCGTTTCCGTACCACCTGCCTCTCACACGGCGCCACTGAGAGCTACCACACCTACGACGGGTATCGGCGCAGAGAGGGCCTCGCACTCCGCCTTCCGCTCACCAGCGCGGCCCCACCCGTCGCCCCAGCGCTGCCCACACTCCACATGTGCTGCGCCCAGGCCGACAGGGTCACACTCAAAGCACGTGCGAGTGCTGGTGTGCCCGACCTCGGTCCACTCGTTTTCCCACGTGTGAATGAGCTCACGATCGACTGGGATGGGCCAGCCTATGATGGGGATGGTGTGCTGCCTTCGTACGTAACGTCTGATCCTCGCGCGATGTTCCCCAATGTTAAGTCTGTGTGGGTCAAGCAGAGGGGAGGGGCAGAGTTCTTTGAGGGAGGGGCGGGGCAGGTGCTGAGTGGACTTCAATCCATCGACCATATCACGTTTGGGCTGTTTACTCCCGCCAATCCCAATGCTACGCTGTGTCTCGTGCCTGCCGGTGTGGCCCATCTCTGTGCTCAAGGCAGGCGAGATGTCACTGTGTGCGTCAAGAGTGAGATCGATTTTCCATCCCCTAGCTTCAACTACACCACGCTCAGCTATGATCCCCCCCAGAGTCAGAATTTGGCTGTCGGTTGGCGTGTGTACGGTGGGGACAGGGAGGCAGGCAGGCAGGTCATGGCAAGTCGTGTGTCTCGCCTCGAGATGCATCTGTTACTGCGTTGGGATGGCTATTGCGGCCGCACTGGCCCCTCTCTCACTGATGCGGCAGAGAAGGGTCTGTTCCAGTCGTTTGCCGAGTGTGTTGTGTCGGTCTTTGAGAGTTTCCCTCGCCTCAAGTGTGTGGTTCTGTCGCCCTACAAGCCACGCCCCAAGGGGCTGATCACTCTGCTCAGAGAGGCAAGCCAGAAGAGGCTCACTGTGTCGGGCGGGGAGGGCAAGACCATCCTCACCGGAGCGCAATTGCTATATTGACAGACCGACACCCACACCCGCGGCGTGTCTGATGAAGGACAGTTTTGATCAGCTGAATGGTTTGTCTGTCTGTCGGTCCATCCGTCCGTCCGTCCGTCCGTCCCACACGCACACGAATGGACAAATTAATGCACAAACACCGCACAAATGCACACACACGGATGCCACCCAGCAAAACCACACACACGCAGCAAAGCGACGTGTACGAGCAGCGCGACCAATACAGACAAATGCAGCATTGGCGCAAAGGTGCAGAGAAAACGCTGTGAGGACCGATTCGGATAAAACAGTCGGACCTGTTAGTGTACAACAATATGTCCTGCCTCGTAAAAAGCCCATCAAGACCGAAGAGGCAGAAGTAGGTAGCGCATTTCGTTCGTTCGTCTGCTCCTCGTTTCTCTTGGCTCTCTTGATGGCCTGGCTGGGTCGCAGCACTATCGTTCCGTCTGCCCTCTTCGTCGCCCTCACCCTCCGATGCGGCCAGTCAGCGACGTGATGCTCTTGGCTGAGACGTGCTCACACAGGGCTTGAAGTGCAGGCACTATGGCGGGAGAGGGGCTGTGTGTCTTCTCTCACCTGCTGATAACTAGAGGGCGCTGCTCACTTGGTAGAGATTCGCAGGACCTCGGCCGAATGGGTCATCCTGCAAGGAGAGAAGAATGAAGATCGTTTGTCGAGCCGCACGTTGATTGCCCTTCTTGTCGCTCACCTTGTCACAGATGATGTGTAGCGACTTGATGCCCTTCTTGTTCTGAGTGAGCCAGCGGGGAGCCCCCTGCATGGTGACGTCCACCACACCCAAGCCACTCAGGGATGGCATCTTGTACATGCGGTCCCCAGCATGGCGCCCATACCTACACCGTTGGCCATCCACAGGCCCTCAGGCAACTCCTCCAGACGTGACTTGACCTGACCCATCAGGGAACGGAGAGAGAGAGATATCAATAGACAAACAATAAAACCACCATCCATCCATCCATCCCTCCATCGGCATCCAATGGATGGCCTTCGTCGTCCGATTCCTCCCTCAAGGCCCTGCCGCCGCCCTTGTTGTCGGCCTTCACCTTCTTCTTGTGCTTGTCCACCCGCTGCTTCTTGCCGCCGCCTGTATCCTCCCGCTCTGAGCTCTCATGCCACGTCAACGATGGGCTTCCGCATCTGCCCACCGGCTGCCGCCAGTGCAGCTGCCGGGCTGTATACATGCGGGGAGCCCACCCTCAGCTGCATCCATAGCGCAGATCTGGCTTGAGGGATACGTCTGGGCTGCAATGTGGAGAGGATCAACGACAATTGGGTCTCAATGCGGCTCTTTCGCACAGAACCCCTGCAACTCTTAGCTCACATTCGCATCGCGGGAGGAGGATCTGTCATCAGACACGGACCAGATGTGCTGCCATGCCCTCCTGCCCCTCACCACTGTCCTTCTCTGCACTCAAACTGCCCTTCCCGCGTCTGTCACATCCAGCAGGAGCAGCAGCTTTCTGCAGCCCCTCGTCCCACACGCGTGGTATGCCCAAGCCCCCCCTCCCCCTGTTATAGCACACGTGGCGTCAGCCGACCCCTCAGCCCCGGCCTCCGGCGTGCCCCGCATCCTGAGTGTGAGCACACTGCCCGAGAGCTTCCCAGGGCGAGAGGTGCAGGAGGCGGCCCGGCCTGACGCCCCCGAGGTGTCTGAGAGGCGCACACAGCGGGTCATCAACTCGCTCAACAGATATGGCACCTACTGTGGACCTACCAAGGAACTCTCCGTCGGTGAGGACATCAAGGCAGGCAGGCAGGCAGACAGGGGGATGCACGTGTGTTTCTCGTGGTTGGTGTGTAGCGACCCAGTGTCGGCCGAGGCGAGATGACGCGATACCGGTCGATGGAGGTGAGGGGACGGACGGCGAGGGTGTTTTCATGAGATTGTGCAGTGGATGGCCTCTGTGTGTGTGTGTGTTTGTCCAGTGGACCGTACGTGCATGCAGCATGACGTCAACTACTGTACCTGCGAGCTCTACCTGCAGAACAAGAAGAAGAGGGCCGCGCCGGCATCAATCACCATCGCCGGCAGGTCCGATCCATCGACACGACACGACCGATGCAGCAACGGAAAAACCGATACACATCGATCTATCTGTGTGTTCAGGTATCTGCTGCCCCCGTTTCTGTTTGACATGAAGGGGGTCGATGAGCAGTACTTCCGGTGCATACACAACGCAGACGAAATACTATACAAGTGAGGGAGGGAGGGAGGGAGGGAGGGACACACACACACACACAACGACCGACATACCCAGCACATGGCATCTGTCTGTGTGCGTGACAATGAATCGATCAGGTCTCTCGAGAGCCGCCTGTCAGACTCGAGCGGTCTGCCCAGCTGGTGGGGCTATTGGACGCGACTCAAGTTCAGAATAGCCATGGGGCTCTTCAAGAATGACCTCGATAACGACCTCGCCAGGGCGCCTTTCCTCAGCACACCCAGCGCCTTGCAAAACACCAACAAGCCAGTGCTGGTGAGCTGAACAAACACACGGCCTGCGAGAGAGACAGCAATGGGCACTGGTTGTCTTGTTTGCAGGCCAGTAGCGGTAGCGGCAGCAGCAAGGGCGGTGATGCTTCGTCATCATCCCCTGACATGGAGGACATCCGGCGACTCCTCCGCGGCTACCAACGCAAAGCACTCCGGCAAGAACTCATACGCGAGCAGATGCGCCTCTCCCGATACCCCCTCTCGCCAGTCTACGCGGCCAAACCCGCCACACGCAGCAAGAAACCGCAGCAAAGCGCCACCCCTCCAGGCAGCCCCTACACGCCCCCATCGATGGTGACGGCCACACTGGCCGCCACTCGCCCACCGCCACCAGCCCCCTATGTATCGCCGGCCCTAGCGAGAGCCAGCGGGATGCCCATTGAGCTGGAGAGGTCGCAGCTGAGAGCCCTCATCCGCTCGAGGGACGGCAGCGATAGTGCGGGTCGGCAGAGGGGAGGGGCGTGCCCGACGAGGGATGTGCGGCCGCCGCCGGGTGTGTCTGAGGCGTACGCTTCTGACGGGCAAGGGCGGGACGGCGAGGGGTGCATGTGAGACACACATGCACGGACGGGCGGTGTGTGTGGAGGGGTATCCAGTGTGTCATAGCTAGCTAGATAGAGAGATGGATGGAGGGACAGAGAGTGGTGTTGTTTGGAACGTTCGTCTGAGAATGGAGAATGGAGAGTTAGTGTAAGTCAGGTGAGGGGAGGCAGACAAGGCGCTGAGAGGAAAGGAAGGAGGACAGAGGAGGCCACCCCGTCTGCCACAAGGGCGCGGCGAGGCAGGCGAGTTCTTTTTGTTTATCTCATCAATCATCAATTGGCGGTAATTCAGTTAGTCCATCGATCGTGTTGCGTTGTGGTTGTATCATGATACCGTTGCTGTGCAGTCGTTCTCTCTCGTTTCGCTTCCTTGTGGTCCGGTCTCTCGTCCCCTCTGCATCAGTTTTCGCTGTGCATATGAGATGCGTTGATGGCGACCGACCGACACAGAGACAGATAGCCAGACAGATGATGAGTAGGCACACAGAGAGCCGCACAACAGACGCGACAGACGCATGTGCAGTAGTGGGTGTACGGGGCACAGTTTTGTCGTGTGTGACGTTTTCTCGGGGTGTGTGTGGTTGCTGTCGCGTGTATATGTATGTCACTGCATATGATGGTGTGTGTGTGTGTGTGTGTGCATCACACCGTGCGTGCGCTGAATGTACAGGTGGCTAGAGTGAGCACGGTGCGAGATGAGATTGATTAGTGAGAGCAGTCAGGGGGCTTTTGGTAGACAGGAGAGGGACGCACATCAGGCGCGTCATCTTGTATGCTCAATGTCTGTCCATCTGTGTGGATGTGGGTGTTGATGTGTGTGTACCATAGCGTTTGTTCTAGCTCCCTCCCCTCCTCCCTCCCTCCCTGCCTGTCTGTCTGTCTGTCTGTCTTCCTGTCTGCCTGTCAGCGAGTCAACCAGCCATCTTCTCCTCGCCGCGCTCAACGACACACCTGTCTGTCTGTCTGTCTGTCTGTCTTTGTGTCTGTGTGTCTCACTGATCACTCTTCTCCCTTACCAACCCATATTTGTACAGCATCTCCCTTCTGCAGCCCACACATCTCTCTCTGTACGCCCGGGTGACAGTTTTGCTTTCCATACGCCTCTCTATGCGCATGCATGCATTGCAGCCGACTTCGCACTTGGACTGTACGTTGGTTTTGACCTGTCTGTCCCTCACGCGCTGATGATCGATCATCATTGGATGGCTTTTGTAGTGCCCGTGTTATAATTGATGTTGCCTTTCAATGGAGAGCTGCCACGCATGCTGCTGTCACCAAGAGAGAGCAACGGGGGGATGATGGTGTCTGTGTGTCTTTCTTTTGTCGTACATGAATCTGTGTATGCAACGACCAGTGCAGATCCTGCCTCTGTGGAAGGGTCGGGGATTCAGTCATGTGTCTGGATGGATTCGCTCTCGCTTGTCTGCCAGACACATGACTGAATCCCCGACCCTTCCACCGATACATGACTGTGGTACAACGTGGAAATGGACACTTTCGTATGGATGAGAAGGACGGAGAGCAGGGGAGGGGAGGGTGGCCACCACTTGAAGTGTTGCGACGAACGATTGAATGCATTGCATGCCTCAAATGACTCATTAACGCTCAAAATGACCGACTGTCGTCCACAGAATAACAAATGACCACAGCGCGTCTCTCACGCCATTGTTGCAATGTCGAAACGAGAGGGCAACAGAACTCACATGAACCCATGAATGGATGCAGGCAGGTATTTACACTAGGACAGGAGCAACACCACACCGCACCCCACCCCCCACTCCCCCTCACCAGCCGTCTAGCTGCAGCAACAAGTGTGGTATTTACGGCATGCAGAAAATATCTCTCACTTGTCTCAAGTGTCTGTCTGCACTGCCCCCCCACCCGTCATGTCCTTCTATCTAATTACGCAGCAGCCGGTAGCTAACTGTAGACATCTGGGGGAGGTGGCAGCTTGAGGAAAGGGCCCTCTACCTGGCCATTATCCCCACTGTCGCTCTCGTCGCTCGAACGCATCGAGTTGTTGCTCAGAGCAACAACCATCACACCCTTATCACCCTTACCCCCTCCCCCTCCCTCTGCGTCCTTCGCCCCCTCCCTCGGCGCCAGTTTCAAGTCCCGCTGTGTGTGGATGGCATACTCCACAGGCTGGCGGGACGCAGAACCACCAGGCGAGCCCTCGCTGCTGGTGTCGGGTATCCGGTGAACCATCTTGCCCTCATTTGCCGCTGCCGCTGCAGCTGCTGCTGCTGCTGCTGGCCTGCTGTCCAACCCGGTGACGACCCCGCCGCTCATCCAGGTGTAGTAGCCATCATCGTCGGGCAGGTCTTCCTCATACCACCAGGTGGGGTCGCCCCTGGCCGCCGGGCTCAGGGGCGAGTCGGGGTCGGAGTACTGCACGCCCTCACTGTCGTAGTACCCATCGTCGATTGGCGGCCCGTCGCTGCCCAGCGGCACCTCGTCTGTCTCGGCCATCAGGTTGCCGTCGCCCTCACACTCGGGCAGGAAGATGGCGACAGGGGGAAGGCCCTTCACCAGAGGGACGAGCGGAGCAGCCGGCTGAGCATCGGTCTGTCGGTGCTGCGGGGTGGCCTGGCGCTTCTCGAGTGCCTCGCGGACGGCCCGTGAGCCCGATTGGTCGATGGCGGTGCCGCTGAGGTCCAACAGAGCCAGTGGTCCATCAGGAGACGCTGCGATAGCGTGTGCGAGTGAGAAGGCTCCACTGTCGCCGATCAGCGTGTAGGACAGGTTGACGGCCCCCATGCGGCCGCCCCGAAGGGCCTCTCCATCACTCGCCCGCTCCTCAGGATCGACGCAAACCCAAGAACGGCCCTTCCGCAGAGAAAAGGGGCTCCTCCGCTGCTGCGGCTGCTGCTGCTGCTGCTGCGGTTGTGCCCTGAGTGACGGCTGGCTGCTGGTGGTGGGGGTGGGCGATTCGTCCTCGAATCTGCGTCTCATGGACCGCCGAGATGCGTCAGACGAGGGGGAGATGTCTGCTGCTGATGGGGAGGGGTGTGGAGTGCCGCCAGTGTCATCGTGGGACACAAGGAGCTCCGCGAGCGCCTCTGCCGTCTTGTCCGACACGGGGTTGTGTGACAGATTGAGATGGCGGAGAGTGGGGGGATGCTGGTGGCGGATGCCCTGTATGAGTGTGGCACCAGCGGCGTCCGTGATGTTGTTGCCCGCAAGATCCAGCACCCTGCACACACAGCAACGCAGACACACAGCATAATGGATTGTCTCTCGACAAATGGTCCCTTGTCTGGTTCTTCTCGCCCAGTACCTGAGAGGCAGTTTGCAGACGACATGCTCGGTGAGAATGTCTGTCTGGGTGAGGTGGTTGAACGACAGGTCGAGCTCCTCGATCGGGGGCGGTGGTACGCCCCCCTCGATGGCCAGTTGGATGCCACGTACCCACGCCTCGCAACCCACATCAGTCACCTCATTGCCTGACAATGAACATCAACAGCAGGGAGTGAAACGGAGTGCTATCGCTGCTGATAAATGTCGCCTTACCGGCGAAGGAGAATGCCCACAGGTCCCTTGCGGCCCCGGAACTCAGTGCCTGCATCAAGGGTACACAGCAATCGCAATGGCTCCCTCCCCTGTGGCCCTCTGCTGACCTCAGCAATCATGCCCAGCGACCGATCGGCGAGAGCTTGTCGGTCGTCCAATGTCAGCGGACAGAAGAGGTAGAAGTCGTCGGAGCTCCTCCCATTTGACCCCACCGACGCTGGCGAGCCCGACCTGACCGATCCTGTCCGCGCCCGCCGCATCACTCGATAGACGCCCTTGCCGCCCCCGATACCCTCCCCGTCAGACCTCCGTCTGGTCCGCCTGCCGACCCTCCCGGCTGCCTTCCGTGGTCTGCCGTCCCCTCTGCTGTCACTGGCCGGCGACACGGCATTCAACTGTGGGGAGGGGGCGCTCTTGGCGAGGGGCGACGAGAGGGGAGCGGGTGGACTGTCGGACGACCGCTCGAGTGAAGGCTTCGCCGGCGATCGTGAGACGATGGTGATAGGCGTGTCGTTTACGGGCGATACGCCGGCACGTGGCCGCAGGAGGGGAGGGAACGGGGGCGATATGGGCGACCTTGTCTTGATGCGCGAAGGCGCCTTGCTGCCATAGATGTCGAACAAAAAGGACAAGTGCAGCTGCTTCAGGTTGTTGCGGGGCATGTCGGCGGTGGGTGACGGGGTGCTGCCGAGCTTGAGCAGGTGGCAGACGGCCTCAATGGCGCATAGGTCAGGCAGGATGAGCAGGTTTGACGAAAGGTCGATGCTGTGGAGGAAGTCGAGGCAGGCCGCGATCGCCATAGATCCCGCCGGGTCACAACGGACGTTCCGCAGACCCACTTGAGCATGGCACCGATTGCACTTGATGGTCTAAATGACAACATCGGCACAATCTTCGATTCAGACACCCACAGGAAGCTCTAGCTTCGCCACTCTCACCTCAGCGACAGCGAAGCAGGTCTCTGGTCCAACATAGTTGTCACTCAGGTCGAGCCAGAAGGTCTCCGTCTGCTGTCCGTCCCCGTCCAACCGTGCGTCACACCGCCGCCTCGTCGGGGAAGACGTGTAGTCGGGGAAGAAGGCCTTGGCCAGTGGAATCCCGCCCTCAGGACCGATCCAGTTATTGCTGCACACACAGATAGATCGACCTCCGTTCACGCAGTGTTCTTCTCTCTCTTCTCCTCTTCCGCGTTTGTACCTGACGTCAAGTCGTGTGAGTGCGGGCAGTCGTGCGATGCATTCAGCGAGGATGAGTGCGGCGCTGTCTGACATTCTGTTGGTGGAGAGGTTGATCTCCCGCAGGCCGGGGCCCTGCAGGGAAGGCGTCTGCACCACGAGGCCGGAGGAGGGAAGGGCGAAGGCCACTGTCCGCAGGAAGACGGGGACCAAGATCCTGATGGATGGAGATGGACCAAACATGAAGCGGCCATTGATTGGGAGACGGTTGACTCTTTCTCTCTCATCATACTTGAGCGCGTCATCTGACAGGAGTAGGCCCTCAAGCCACACAGCCTCTATATGGACCTCCCTTTCCACAGCTGCCAAGAACAGCCCAAGGTCGTCCTCGGTGACTCTCGGCTGCGCACAAACACACAATCACACGTGATTTCCATCCCTTTTTCAGCCGCATCTCACCTGCGTGGCCCGAAGGACTTGGTTTTCAATTGTAAGCGGCGGAACAATCATATGAAACACCTGATATGCTTGCTTGGCATACACAGTGGATGATTCTCCCCTTTGCCTGGGAGATTGACTCGTGCCTCATCTGCAAGCTTAGAATGGCGAGCTTGAGTGGAAGGACGCTTTTTTGTGTGTTTCGCAATCTCGAGAGCAGGGCGTTGCATGCTGATCTGTGCCCAGTTTTGGAATTCTGTGGTTACTGGTTAAATCATCTCGGTCTGTTACTCGGAGAAGTCTCACACTCACGCAATGCTCATCATGAAGGTGCATAAGGCAGACAGCCGCATTGGCTGCTCATGAGGCGGCTCATTCCCACCGAAGCGCCGAGACCCTTGACGTCAGCGAGGTTCGAATTCAGCAATGGCTGCCTTCCATGTGATGGGACGGGCAGTGCTGCTGCTCCTGCCCGGAGCATGGGTGTTGCTCTACCTTTATCCAGGTGAGTGGATGCAGAGAAGCGCACACACGAGTCATGTAGCCATGCATCTCTCCATGTGTCCGTTACTTCTGGTGTGCTGTCCGCCTGCAGAGGCATTGGACAATCTGACGGAGCATGCTATCACCAACTACTCTGTGCTGCATCCCCTGAGAGGCCGACAGAAGCTCGAGTACGTCACCTCTGCGCCAAGTGTGCCCGTCATCGACCGCTCTCGCATAGACGAAGGCTGGCCTGAGGAGTGGGCAGGCGGCTTGAGGAACACTGTTAACGCAGCGTGCCGTCGCTTCTCGGAGACCTTTCCATCGGTGGGCGAGTGTCCGCTTGAGTGCAAGGACCCTGGGCTGAGGCGCTTCACCGTCAGCTACCGCCTCGAACCCCACGACATGTACCCGAGCTTTATCGCAACCCACCAAAGGGCGGTCGACTACCTGGCTGAGCATGGCGGCATCACGCACCAGGAGACCCACGTCGACATCGGGCTGTTGTACCTCTGCTGCTACAGCCACCAGGAGACCGAGGCCATCAGGACGCTCCTCGACAACCATGAGTGGGGCAAGCACCGTGTGTCTGTGGCTTTTGGTGAGATCGGCTGCTCCGTCGACAGCTGGGGGGCCGACAGTGGCGCGGACGTGACCTCTGTGGCGCTCTACCTGGACAAGGACAGCGAGCGGGCGATGCAGCTGCTGGCTCATGAGTTGGAGGAGCACATGAGGCGGGCCAACATGCGTGTGGTGGTGCCGCGGGAGCTGCAGCAGCCCTTCCACGTCCCTATCGCACAGGTGCCGCCCGACGTGCCCGTCGAGGATGTGCTGAGGCAGCTCAATGAGCAGATCCGGCCACATGAATGGCTGGGCGGGGAGAATGCGACGAGGCTGCTCTTGCCGAGGACGCCGTTCATCGGCCGCAAGCCACCGGTTCCAATGGGATGGCCAGGCGACACCGATGTGACGGCTCTTGCTGTGGATTTATGACATCTGTGGTAGAGGGGGACCGAGGGAGGGAGGGAGGGGGGGGAGAAGGTCGTTTTTGGGCCATAGGTGCTACTAGGGGAGAGGGGGAGCTTTTGTGAGTGTACAGTGCATATCCAGGGAATGTTCATTGGTGCATCGCGTCATGAAGTTGGGTGCATCTGCTGCGACTCACTCGTGGACGAATGGACGAAGAGGCTATTCGGATTCCATCCACTCGAAGAACTACTCGTCAAAATTGCAGACACACAGTGTCCATCTCACACAGGAAACAAGGAAGCGCCACGGACTTGTCGGCAGTGCCATACATACAGAAGCGAAGGCCGTCCGTTCAGGCATCCACGTCAAAGACAAAAACGAGTGGAAGGTCAATCAATGTCCCCCTCTGCTCCTCCCCTCACTCATCCACACCTTCACTCGATGCCCAGCGCCACAAACAGCCGTGTAGCCTTATGGATGTACCCCCGCTGCTGCCATTCGAAGACGCAGTCGCCATCCCCGAGGTGCTCGTTGAAGCCCTTTACCACACCACCGGTCACGCCATGGCTGGCCGCTTCGTCCAGCCGAGCCTTGTGCACCACCTCACGCACACCCAGGAGCCGATGCTGCCCACCCTGCTGACCCCGAACGGCGAAGCACTGCAGCGGCACACGCACCATAACGCCGCCCACGTTGGCCATGTCGCCCACCACCTCCCTGTTGCCGGATGTCCGTGTGGCGGCCGACTTGACGAAATGCGCCACGGCCGTCCGCATGCGGCGCCTCAGCTGCGAGTGGCCGATGAGGTACTCGTCGATGGCCGCTGCTGCAGCGGGCGGCTCGTGCAGGAAGGCGCCGATCTTCCATGCGATCCCTTCCGCCTCGTGTGGTCCGAATGAGAGGGGGGAGGGGGCGGGGTCTCTGCCGTCGTTGTGGGGTGCGAGGGGTAGCAGACGGGCGAGAATCATCGAGTGGTCGCGCTGCGGGGCGAGGGCGGCGTTGATTGCTGACATGGTCACATTAGACAGACCATTCAGCACCGTGGCGTACTCCGTCTGCACCAGATGGCGCTGACGTCGGGGCGCTCCGATGGCCACTGCGGACATGCTGCTGATGTCTGCTCCGGCTCTCAGGAGGGTGCGAATGATGGTCTTCGCATTGGGAATCTGCCGCGTGCGGATGTCTTCCTTTATGTCCTCTCCAAAGCCGTTCCCCTCCAGCAGCCGATTGCGGGAGTCGAGCCGAGACGCAGCCATGGCGAGGGGCGTTCTGATGGGGCTGTTGGGCATCCCTCTGTTGACCTCCTCAGACTCGACGTGGCGACAAACCCACTCAGCCACCCAGGGAGAGCCCGCGGCAACCGCCATATCCAAAGGCGCGAATCCATGACGGTCGACCGTCCTCAGGTCGTCCGCACCGTTGGCGAGTAGCAGGTCGAGATACTGGTTGATGAAGGACTGTGAGAAGCAACCTCTCTCCCAGTCGGCTGCGTCATACACCAAACCGGGAACATCTTCGTCGGGTATGGTTGCGAGTGTGCTGTCCTGCCGGATGAGTCGCTGATAGATCGACAGCAGCTGGAGCTCGCACTGAGGGGTGGTCGGAAATCCACGGACATCGAACCGCCCCGGCAGGCGTATGGCCACTGTCCCTTGCAGCTGGACGCCCCGCTGAAGCAGAAGGCCCACCGCTCTCTCGTTGGCAGCCGCAATGGCCACACGTATGGGCCTCTTCCTATAGTCGGCCCCTGCCGCATTGATGTCCGCGCCGCCATTAATGAGTGCGGTCATGATGTCGTCCTGCAGCTGAGGAGATGGCCAGCGGGGCAGCGCGACGGGGCGCAGACGATGATTGCTGTCTGGCGCTTCGATGGATGGGATGGTGTAGTCGGTCGTGTCGTCAATGACGAAGAGACAGCAGCGGAAAGCGGAAGGCAGCGGATGGCAGCGGGCCCAACATGATGACGTTATCTTCTTCCGCAGCCGGTGCCCGCAGCGACGGCTCGATACTCGGGTTTGCCCCCTGCTGGATGAGCTGCGTCACTTGGTCTGCACTTGTGAGTGTGCGGTGGATGACGGCCCTGGCCAGCTCTTGACTGGCATCGTTGGTGCCGTCATCGAACTCGGTCTCGACACCGTCATGCAGGCAGACCCACGGTCCAGGAGGGCGGTGCAGCACTTGAGGAGGTGCAGCACTTGCAGCAGCTGCGTCCTGCATGTCTGCGAGGCACATGCAACAGAGGAGACCATCAGGAAGCTGCCAGCACCGGTGCATTGTGATCTCATTCTGGCATTGGTCACACTAACTACCTCGAAGCAGATGTGAAGCCAGCCTCACAGATCACTCCGTCCCGCCGGTCAGGTTGTAGTATTAGGGAGGGAAGCGATTCAAGCTCGCACTCGCCAAACGGCCTGAGCCAACGGCTCAACTTGCAGGGAACAGCACACAAGAGGCTGCCTAAGGCTTGCGTCACATGGATGCAAATCACGAGCCAAGCTGAGACTCAAGACGAGTGCTGAGACGCCCGGCATTCTCGTTGACGTTCGGTTGACGTCCCGGACGGCTTGCGAAGAAGATGGAGGGCCCCAGCGTCGCGGAGCAGTGCTTCGGATGCAGCAAGGTGGCCTGCCGCGTGTGCGTCACCACACTCAAATTCCTCACCAGCTTCAAGTAGGCACCGACACATACACGCATTGCTCTGAGCGGAGGTCTCTCTGTCTGTGCGTCGGTGTGTGTGTCTGCAGCATGAAGCTCTACTTCTTCTGGAGCGCCATCATTTATATCGGGGCGGCCACATTTGCATACAGTATGGGAGAGAAAGACACACACACTCACACAAACTCACAATCCAGGCAGAGCAGCCCACCTTTCTCTCCCTGTTTGTTGCCGCGGCGGTTGGTTTGTCAGTCATGCGCGACAGGATCATGTTCCTGCCGTGCCCCGATGCGGCTATCGAGGCCAATGCATGCCCAGAGTACTGCAATGACGTCCCACCACAGTACAAAAGGCGCCTTGCCGACAGTGACCCATTCTCGTCACCACCAGCGACACCAAGACAGCTGTGGCCGCTGGCAGACCCCTCAAGAGGCCCCCGTCTGCGGTCGCTTCAGCGCGACAACTCGACGATAGGGAGCGACTTCTCTTCGTTCCTGGCGGGTTTCGCTGGCGGCCCCGGCAACAGCACCGATGCGCAGGCGGCTGTAGCTAACCGTCGTGAGAAGTGCAAGCAGACCGACTGCAATGTGGATGTCAACCTGGCGCTGCTGCTGTCCACCTACTATATACAGGGCTGCATCGCCCTCATCGTGTCGGCATCCTTCGCATACTTCGACACGTGAGCATTGATTGGCACAGAGGCAGAGATTGAGACTAAGAGAGCGCACACACACGCGCCTCTCTGCATGCGCTTGTGTGGTGGTGGCGGTGGTGGTGTCAGTAAGGATGAGGACAAGATGGGTCAGCTGAGCTGCATCGAGTCGGTGATGGGGTGTCTGTGCAAGAAGGTGCCGCAGAGTGTGCGGCTGCTGTCCATCGTCAACCTAATTCAGCTGGCCCTGCTCACCTGCCAGACGTTCATCAAGGAGTGGGAACCGCAGTGCGGCGAAAACGACAACCTCAAAAACACCATATGTAGGCCAGGCCTGCCTCGACGCACCGCACACACCAGTGGAGGGAGACATAGACACACACGCATCTGTCTGTCTTTGTGTGTGTGTGAATGTGTTGTGTGGTTGCCAGATGCGATGAGTGCGGTGTGGCTGTTCCAGTTGGTGCTCGGGGTGATGGCCAAGCAGACACTCAGGCCGCCACCATGGATGTTCGTGCCACAGAGAAGAGGTCAGCCCAGCCACCACACACATCCACAAGGGATACAGACGGCCATTTTCACTCTAACCTTTTGTTTGTGCGTATGAGCGCAGGGAAGGGATTCGTCTACGCATTTGGGGTGAGCTGAGGCGCTTGTAGGGCGCCCTCCGAAATACGGCATGGATGGATGGATGGATGTGCCTGTGTGTGCAGAGGTTCATGCGAGCACTCGGCCCCTGAAGGGCTCCTTGGGCCGGTTTGCCCATTCATTCATCAGGCCGTCGTGTCTGTCTTCCTTGCTCTCTGGCTGTCTTGCCTTGCCTTTCTTGCTATTTGTCAGCCAGTCAGCCGATGCATTCATTCATCATTCATGAGCATTTCTCTGTTTGCTGGATGGTTCGTTGATCACCCTTGTGACGATGGCGATAGATGGACCTAGACACAGGTGTGTGAGCGCAGGTTGATGAGCAATGGTGTGTGAGTGATGATCATGGGTGAACATCAATCGCATCAGTGAGGTGTGGTGTGGTGTGGTGTGTATGTCGGATGTGTGTGTGTGGCATAGATGCCTCGTCCATCTATTTGTCAGTGGCCCAGCGCTCATTGACAGCACGACACAACAGAGAAGTCAGGCAGGCAGGCAGCAAGCCAAACAGACAGACACATGGTCTCTCCGTCCATCCCAAGTTGACACTCCACGCACACTCGCCAGAGTGCCCCCATCCATCCATCCCACTCGCCCCGTCCACAGAAGTATGAAAAAAGAAGGCCCTCCCTGACTTCGACATGATGTGAGTCTCTCTCAGTAATCGATCGATCGACGGCGACACCACAGACAGCTACCGATATACATACGCACAACCTCACTCACAGGCCGGCAGTGGCGTGCATTCCCCCGTGTCTGCTCTTGTCTGCGCGCCTCTTGCCGACGACGGACAAACGAACCAACCGGATGTGATTGTTCGGTTGACCGTCGCGGGGAAGTCCTCGACAAGAACAGACAGTGGGGAAAGGCACAGCCACTGGGGGAAGGCACAGCCACGAGAGATACGCAGACCGATTGACATCCGTATCCACACCGATATCATCATGGCATCATCATGTGGGCCGTCGTCCTCTCTCTCTTCCCTCTCTCCCCATCCATCCATTCACCCTCCCGTCAACGAGGCAGCAAGGCAGGCAGGCAGGCAGCCATCCACCCGGCCAAACCATGGCCAACCAACTTTCCTTGTTACCCTTGTGTGGACAGACAGACACTTCATGCTCCACTGTTCTGTTCTTTCTGTTCTGTTGTGTGTGTATCATCCCTCAACTCACCGCACGTGCACCGCTTCCCCCCTCTCCCCATCCCTCCCTCTCTCTCCGCCTCTCTGCGTTCCTCTCGCCCGCTTTGAAACAACATCCAACAACAAGATGTCACGGCATCATGCACGCAGCAGATGGTGTGTGTGTGTGTGTGTGTATCGATAGCCGCATGTGTGTGTGTGTGTGTGTGGCGATGGTCACCTGTCCATCGGCGGTAGTCCGCCGAGAAAAATACACACAGCAACCAACCAGCAAATCATGCAGACATGCACCAACAAATCATTTCATGGCACCCGCAACTGCGTGCGCACCACCCAGACAGTGAGTGCAACTGCCAGCTCTCTCGCGATCTGTCTCTGTGTCTCTGTGTGTGATGGGCCCGACCCATTTGTGGGGTGGTGAGAAAAACCGCCCACTTGGAGAGAAAAAACGAGCCCTACTGATGCGCGAATCATCTGCACTGCAATCAGTGTTCACGCGAGTGGCCTTCCACCCACAGCACCGGAGCAGTCAGCAACACAACAGGTGGCTTGTGCAGCCGACTCATCCCGTTCCGTGGATTCAGGTCACTCGCACAAACACGAACCAGCAAGTCGGGATCCAATCGTCATATCCATTCATCTCTCTGTGTTAAAGCAACCCCCTCACGCCCCAGCACCTTCCCTTTTTGACTGCGAGAAAAGTAAAATTCTGCGAAAAACACCCACATGGTCATGGCAGTCGCGACAAGCACACCAGGTCATATGACATAGCGACCATACACAGCAATGAGAAATAGACCCCAGGCACCACAGCACCATAGCAGCACAAGGCGACACGAGAGGCAGAGCGATCTGTGCGTATGCGTGTGTGTGAAAAGACATGGCGGCCACGGGTGTGGATGTGCTGTGTGATTGGCACAGCGCGCCATACCGTCACTCTGATGTGTGTCTGTGTGTGAATGTGTGTGCGTCATCAATACAGGCAGGCAGGCAGGCCGACATGCAGGCAGCGGGCAACAGCAGAGGGGGGGAAAAATAGACACGGGATGGTGGCAGGGACGCACCAGGCCATGTCTGCTCAAACGTAACATACAATTCACTCACACACACCGACACACAGGCAGACAGAATGCAGCACCAGGCAGTGGATTTGCACTCACTCATGTGTGAGGAAAAACACTTACAATACATGCAGCAAGCAGTGCACACACCAGCCACCATCTCTCTCTGGTAAACCATACACACACACATACACGCGCGTACGCACATCGGTGCGGTGATCATTTCTTTGCTTCAAAGACCGTTTGTCTGTCTGTCTGTCTGTCTGGTCTGCCCGTCTTATTGGCTCGCGCCCACCAGATGCCCCGCTTTTCACTGCCAGCAATAGTACACACATACACACAGGCATACAGCCAGCCAACAGCCACTTCTCTCTCGTATGCACAGCACATCACGGCACGGCAGAAGGCATGCAAATATGCATCAGACACGCACGCAAATGTGTGGATGTGTGTGAACGGTTGTGTGTATGAGAGTGAGTGAGTCAGTCAGTAGGTGAGGTCAACCAAGTTGGCTGCCTCTGCCGCGCCCCTGGATGCCTCGGCCAGCACCGCACCCTCATACGCATCGAAGTCCTCCTCGCTGCCCTCAAACGGCACCAACCTGACAGCCAACAACACCACCACCACCACCAATGTGTCACGCATCCACCCATCCATCCGTTCGTGTGACGTACTCATAGTTGTCCTGTGCGGTGGCCATGAGCTTCTGGTCGACGTCCTGAAAGGTCGGCGGGGGCGGGCCCACGGCGACCTCGTCCCGGCTGACGACCCGGAGTGGCGTCTCGTATGCCCAGGGCACCTCAGCGTCCCATCCGTTGGTGTTGGTCGAGGTGGTGGGCAGCCGGTCGGGGGCGCTGCACAGCGACTCCATCACCGCGCGGTCATACGCATCGAAATCGCTAACGTCCAGAAACGCATTCGGACTGACACACAAACGGCGAACAAACAGAGATGAGCATATGTGTCGCCTTGTCCTTTCTGTGTCAGTTCTTCATTTAGCTTACGCGAGTCGCGCCCCGATGGGTTCGTCGGCGAGTGGCGCCGTGGGCAGCGGTCCACTCATGCCTCCGATGTACCCATCATCGTCATCGACACCCCCGTAGTCCCGCTCCCGCCCCCAGTCATGCACCAGGTCGTCGCTCGGCAGGCGGCCGGCGCTGCCAGCCAGCTGAGCCAGCACGGCACGGTCATACGACTCAACGTCAACTCCAGCACTGGACGGATGGAAACAGCAGACAAACGTTGGTGTGGTCTGTTGGTGTCTTTGGGGTGTGTGGGGTGGGCGGCTTCTTACGCTATGCGAGCGCCGACGGGTTCGTTGGCGAGCGGCGTCTCTGGCAGATCGCCGCTCATGCCGCCCGTGTGGAGGTCGCGGCTGTAGGCCACCTCGGCGTCCCACTCCTCACCACTGGTGTCCTGAAGTGTGCGCGAGGGCGGCCCACGAGACAGCTGCTCCGCAACGGCGTTGTCATACGCATCGAAATCGTCAACGTCAACCAACGAGTCACGGCTGCAGAACACACGGAGAACAGAAAAGGCCAAAATGAGCTGGTCCGTTTGACAGCGTTTGCCCTCTCTCCCTTTGTGTGTGTCTGTGTATGTCTGATCGAGTGGATGCTTTCTTACGCGAGTCGTGCGCCGACGGGCTCGTCGGTGAGTGGTGTGTCCTTCAAGTTGCCGCTCATGCCGCCGACCCACCCGTAGCCGTCCTCGTCCAAACGCTCACGGAGGCTGCACAGAGCCGCCAGACGCTGACGCTCCATGGCAGGCGTCTCGCGCACGTATGGCGGGGCCGTGTCGGCGGGGCGACGCTGCCCCTCGTCAGTGGGCAGGCGGGGGCCGCCGTACTCGAGCTGATGCAACTCCAACTGGTCCATCACGGCACGGTCGTACGCCGCGAAGTCACTCACATCCAACACGGCACCAGGACTGATGGCAATAACACCCGACAGACAGACGGAGAGGGAGGGAGGGAGAGAGATGAGGAGGGGATGGTTCGTGTCGTGTGTGCATCTGTGTGTGTGGGGGGCTTCTTACGCTATGCGGGCACCGACGGGTTCGTTGGCGAGCGGCGTGAATGGGAGAGGACCGCTCATGCCGCCCGTGTGGAGGTCACGAGTGTAGGCCACCTCGGCGTCCCACTCAGCCTCGTCGGCGTCCTTCAGAGTGCGCGGGGGCGGCCCACTAGTCAGCTGCTCGATAACGGCTCTGTCGTACGCATCGAAGTCATCAACGTCAACCAGTGAATCGGGGCTGCAACAAGGCAGAAAAGCACATGGACGAGTTGTTGTATTATTCTCCCTGCAGCTCCCTCCCTTACGCGAGTCGTGCGCCAATGGGTTCGTCAGTGAGTGGCGTGTCCTTCAACTTGCCGCTCATGCCGCCGACCCACTTGTAGCCGTCCTCATCCAGACGCTCACGGAGGTCGCGTGTGGCCTGGTTGACCTCCGGGAAGGCCTGGCGGGTGGTGGCGACGGCTCTGCGGAGGGCGTCATCGAAGGCCTCGATGTCGTCAACGGCAAATGACAACACAGTGCGGAAGTCGTCTATGTCCCTGTGCGACAGAGAGGAGTGTGGGTGTGGTGTGGTGTGATGTGATGTGATGTGGTGTGATGTGATCTCACGGACTTATCATCGGGCAGGTGGTCCAGTTCCACGTCGAGGTGCTCCTCCTTGAGGCCCTCAGCGATCTTGTGAGCTGCCTCAGGACCAACACTGACAATCAACGGACAACAACACAACACACAACGCACAGAACACCCATCATCTCAATGCTCTCTCTCCCCTCCTTAGTGTGTGTGTGTGAGCTCACCCTCTGGCCAGTCGTTTCTCCAGCTCATCCAGCGACACATGCGCCCCCTCACGCACCTCAGCCCCACCAACACCACCACCACCACCACTACCGTAGGCCACCTCCTGGTCGAAGGCCTCGGCCTGCCCCTGGTTTCCCTGTCTGGCCTGGATGAGGTTGAGGACGGCCTGGTCGTAGGCCTCGATGTCGTCGTCGGCGTACTGGAGGGGTGCGATGGGCTCCGGCTTGGCGGCCTGCGGGTCGAACAGATGGCGGTCGGCGTCCATCTCCGACTCGCTCTCACGGTCGTTCTCGTCAAATACCTGCAGGGCGACACATACACAAACCAGATGGGGGATGGGCGTGTGTGTGTTGTGAGGGTGGTGTGTGTGTGGGTGTTGGGTGTCACTTCACTCACTGACCGGCTGGTCCTGTTCTTCCTCAGGTACGGTCTGGCGCACCAGGTCCATCTCGCTGTCTTTGTGGAGGAAGCTGAAGCTGGATGCCCCCATGGACAGGGGCGTGCGTCTGTCCTGGCTGAGGACGTCGTCGATGTCCCACTCATCGCAGGCGTCACCCACGTCCAGCTCCGCAGACGAAGCACCCGCCACGGTCGTCATCGTGCCCATCGACTCCAATGACGCCCTGAGGAACCGACACAGAACACACACGGGCAGGGATGGGCGACGGATGGGCGTCTGTGTGGTCTGGGCAGCTTACTTTCGGTTGGGCTTCTGAGCGCTCCAGTACCTGAAAGGCGCCAAACAACAAGGGCCACAGGTGAGGTGACTGATGGCGGTCGTGGGAGAGGTGAGGGTTGCTTACCAGTCATGGTCGGTCCACGGCGACTCCTCGATGCCATCCTTGGTGCGGGGAGCCGTCTTGAGTTCGCCCATGGTGCTGCCGCTGTGGAAGCGGCTGCGGCCTATCGGAAGAGCTTCCGTCATCTTCTCACGATAACCAACACTCAAGCTAGTCTAGTCTACAGTTTCTCACGCCGTCACATCCGTTTTCTTTCGGTATCCCTAGCTGTCCCACTCCTTTGCGCCATAGGGTTCAATCCCCGGTGAAACGTTCCAGGGAGTGCGAGCTTCATGATTGGAGATCTGCCATGGAGAGTGCTGGCTGGGGACGGGAGAAGCCATGGAGAAGGCGGATCTGGCTTTTCTTCGTCTTCAAGTGCCTCTCGTGGTGTCCTTCATTCACCTTCCTACTTAGATCTCATTCCACAGCCCGACCGAGGCCTCGGCGCTTCTCGGCGACTCATGCCATCGATACCAACGCCCAAGACCAGCTTGCACCGCCAGCCGTCGCTTCCACCTCCCACAGCAGCGTCGCAGATGAGCATCTCACCTTCCTCAGAGACGTTGCAGCAGTCCCTGAGGCCACCCTGCCGTCCAAGGAGCTGCCGCACTTCATCAGCCTGCTGCAGAGGAGAGGGTATGAGGTCGTTTCCCCCTCGCCATCACGGGGCAACTTCCACCCCTTCTTCATCCCCCTCGCCCGCAACACGTCTGCAGATGAGTCGAATCCGTCGTCCTACCTGGGCCTCCTCAAGTGGCCGAGTGCGCCAGAGGACATGCCGCTGCCGGTCGTGAGGCCCGGCCCTTCTGGCGTGTCGCTCGTGTCGTTCGACATCCGGTCGCTGATGAAGCGGTTTGCGGTAGAGGAGGATTTGCGTGGGGATGAGACGGCGGGTGAGACGGTTCAGCTGGTCAACAGCCTGCTGAATGAGGGGGAGGGGTATGAGCTGGGTGACGTGCATCGTCTGGGTCTGGGGCTGCCGAGATATCTGGCTCTCAAGAGGGTGGGGAGGTTTCCTGATGTCTATGAGGCACTGGTGGACCTGCACCTGGCAAAAGGTCCGCCGGCAGTCAGGCGGGCGGCGGGGGGGCAAGAGAGCGCACTCATGTGGCATTTCTCTCCATCCATCGACGTCTGTGTGTGTGTGTGTGTGTGCAGGTGACACGTACAGTGCGATGGTGGCGAGCGAGAAGTACTACAAGGAGGTCAAGGGGTGGGGTCGGCCGCTGGCCTACCACGCCGACCTCATGGCCACACACAGGGGCAACACCGAGGTCGCCAGAGATGCCGCGAAGGTCGCTCTCAAACTCCCCATCTGGACCACTGCAGCAGACGATGCAGTGAGGGAGCAAACCAGACAGCCGTGCAGGAAGATATATGCTCTACCTGTGATGTTGATATGTGTGTGTAGGAGTTGCGCCGTACGGTGGATCTTGCTGCGGACAGGTCCTATGACGAGTACAGAGACAGCTTCCTCAGGCGATCCAGGGTGGGTGGGGGGATCACCGACACCCACATACACACACACAGACGATAGATACCACACTCACGCGTCTGCACATGTGCAGGATCCCCGCACAGAGGAGATCCAGCGTGGCCGCAAGCTTAAGTACGTCGTAGCGCTCGAGAGGGCCGCATGGTGGGTGCAAATGACACAGAGGAGAGACCGGGATACGCTGTTCGCTGATTGCCCTTGTTGCCTGCCTGTATTGCTGCAGGCTGATGGATGCGATGATGTTTGGGCTCAAGTCCAAGACCGGCGGGGAGGGTCCCGTGTACGTACCATGGTCGGCCATCAAGCAGCAGCTGGCGGACCTCTACACAGAGGGAGGGGCGCCTGAGATGGCCAGGTTCGTCCTGACCTGACTGAAAGCGCGAGAGAGGACCATTGGCTGGCGGTGTGTGGGTGAAACATTTATGTGTGAGAGAAGACTAAGTGTTTGTGTCGGTTGTCTGTCGAGAGGCATGATGAGACTCACGCCGGTAACGGCTTCATCGACGGACGCGCCAACTGGCAGTGCCCAGTGCAGATCTAATGCACACTTACCAGGTACGCCTCCTGCCTTGATTCACACTTACCATGACGAATGCGCCCCTCCCTGCCCTCATTCCCATCCCCGCGCCAGTTCGTCAATGAAAACGTTCCGGGTGGCGGGTCAGGCATCGGGCCTCTCGGCAGCCGACACAGACAGGCCACCTGGATTGAACAGCGCATCAACTGCATGGAAGCTTGTATGGACTTGATCGACATTCAATTCACGATAATGTACAGACAGATCAATCGCCCATCGTCCAAAATCCCATCGACAGTCAGTGAACATGACACGACAACAAGCACCCACCCCCACAAAACCACTACACACTGATGTGACGTCGCGTCATATCCCCGGCTCCACGTATTTCAGGTAGCCCTCCTTCAGTTTCTCCATCAGAGTGATGGTCAGAGCATAGTTTGGCGCATGGAAGAGGATGCGCGCCACGGAACCCCTGAACAGCCCACGCACTCCCTCAACCTCGAACACACCTCGCAGACCCTGACATGACAAAGAAGAACAAACAGAAAGAGAGATGAGTACTACATGTGCAGTGTGTCCCTATGGCCGTGTGTGCATACCTGCCAGAATCCGCGGTATTGGAAAGGGGTGGACATGCCGGTCTGTGACCTCTTGGCCGTCCGCTGCACCTGCAGCCGCAGCTTCACCAGGTCAAGCGGATTCGTCACAAATGCTGCCGCTGAACCTGTGCGCACCACCCACACACCAACCAACACCAACACAACACGGGGACTGGACGGATTACCCTGCCGCCCATCGACGAGTGTGCGCACCTGCAGCTGCCCCCACGGCCAGCAGCCAGTGGAAGGGCAGGGACACGTCGGCAGCATCCGGGTCAGACTCCATCGGTGACGACGCTCTGTTTGTCGCACGAGCTCCCCGCCCATCACTTCCCGCATCATCATCCCTGGCGTATTCCATGGCCGCCGGTCTGAGTGGCTGGAAGTCTGGCGGGCTCATGTACGTGTACGCCGACTGCGCCCCAGCCTTGAATTGCTGAATGAATGAATGCATTCCATGCGTCAGTCAGAGGGAAGATCAGATCTCTCTGTGTGGGTGGTCAGGTCGGGTCGGTGGTGCTGTGCTGTGCTGACCTCACCTCGTAGAACATGAAGTAGAATGCAGAGAAGGGGCCAAAAGACAGCAGCGTGGCGTAGTAGCCGCGATACAGCTAAGAGGGCAATCCATTGCAATGCAGCACAGCACACCAAAGGAGGGGATGGATGAGGCAGATGAGTGTCCCTCACTCCCTCCTCTACAAGAGCACATGTACGTACCTGTGGCAGCCCCTCCTTCATGATGTTCCTGACGGCGTCGAAGCTCCCCCGATGCTGAGTGGCCCGCAGCTCATACTGCGTCTGATGACATACATAACCAGCCGGACATCCAGACATCCAGATGACAGCCACTTCCTCCCTCTCCCCTCCCCTCTTAAAGTCCCTCCTCTCTGAGTACCTGTAGCTGTTCCTTGGAGACATCGATGGGCACCCAGAGGATGCAGCTGACGACCTCGGCCAAGAAGCCCGCAATGAAGTCGGTGAGGATGTGTGCCTTGGAGTCCGGCGGCATGTCCTTGACCATATACAGCGACTCCTGTAGCTTGCCCTTGAAGTACTCATACGACGTGAAGTACAGACACGTGGCAGGAATCGAACCAAAACCTGTCACACTGATTGATAAACAAACGGATGGAGTCGCACCAACAGACAGACACACAGCAGGGAGAGATATTGATGTCTGCAGTGAGATCTGCAGAGATGTCGCTCACCCGAATCCCCTGTACAGCCCGGCCGGCCCTTCTGCCCTCATGGTGTGGACGAGCGTCGAGAAGAGGTTCCTGTAGGCCGCCGGCGGCCCTCCCCCGCTGCCCACGCCGCTCTTCCGGGACCGCTCGAGCATCTGCACCTGCAGTTTGGCCTTGCATGTGTCGATGGGATGGAAACACAGACGGCCGACAAAACCGCTGAGGGCGCCGCCGAACATGGTGCCGCGAAGAGCTGCCTCACGCCGAGAGGCGGGCTTGCGTAGAGATCTCCCTCCGAGATTGCCTAAGATGTCCATGTTCTCCACAAAACCGTGTATTCCGTCGATCACCATGGCTGATGCTCCCTTTTCCTCTTCCTTCTCGCCTTGCGAGCTTGAAACCATCTTCTTCCAGCTCGCATTTCGATTTCCTCAGCGATTTTCTTCTTTTCTCCTTCCCCCCAGATGGCGTAGCGCCAGCTCTGTGATGCACTCATGAGAAGATCTGTCTTGTCCATGCTGTGGCAGCTGGTCTGGGTGTGCGTGCTGCTGGTGTTGCTGGTGTGTGAGGCGATAGAGATTCATGTGGACCTCAACGCGAGTCAGAAGAAGTGCTACGGCGAGGAGCTGGGCAAGGGCACGCTGCTCATTGCAGAGTTCGTCACCACCGACGGGCTGCTGTCGGTCAACGTGGCGGACCCCAGCGCCACCATCTTCTCGGAGAAGGACAAGATGGAAATCAAAACCGCATTCACAACCAACCAGGTGCACACACGTGGACGCACACACGTATGGCACAGCGAGATCTAATGTGTCTGTGTGGTGTGGTTGCTGGTGTGCTGCAGGCGGGAACTCACATGTTTTGCGTGCAGAATTTGAGCCGCAAGGGCATCAATGTGAAGCTCAACATCGCATGGGGCGCACAGGCCAGGGACTACTCGTCAATCGCCAAAAAAGAACACCTCGAACCGGTACGTTAGTCAACACCACCTGCCCTGCCCTTCCATTTGCGTGTGTCTGTGTATGTATGTGCCGTTGGTGTCACTGTGTGTGTTCTGTCTGTGTGGTGGATGTGATTTGTGTGGCATTCAGATGACGGTGTCTTTGAAGAAGATCGAGGAGGAGTTGCGTCTGTACCACAACATCATCCTGTACATGCGCGAGAGGGAGCAGGGCCTGAGGAAGACCAACGACAATACCGCCTTCCGCGTCATCGGGTTCACTCTCTTCAACGTCGCACTCATGGTCGCCGTGTCCGCTCTGCAGATCTACTACTTTAGGACATTCTTTCGATCAAAGAAAATCATCTGACCATGCATGGACACATGGATGGATGGATGGATGGACCCGTGTGTGGTGCGTGTGTGTCTGGGGAGACACTCGGTAGTACGTTTGTGTGCGGCGTGTGTTTATCTGTGTCTGCATCCTCATGACGGACGACAGACTTCTTGCCCTGTTAATTGACGATGATGCCGTTTTAGCCGATCGGTCCTCCCATACGACACACATGCACCCTGGCGCTATTGTACACACAGGGACAGACATTGATGCGATTGTCCACTGACTGCGAGTGTGTCCGCAAACATGCACAAAGGCACTCATGCACTCACACAGAGGCCGTTCCTTCTCTCTCCAACTTGGGGGACATGGGGGCAAGGATTGACCTGTCTGCTGTGCTTCGGGCGGTCATGTGTGGTCAACATGGACACAATGAGTAGATAGAAAGGAACAATCAAGGCGGCAAAAACGCTCCTCGCTCTCCTTCTCTCCTTGCTCTCACCGTGTCGATGCACTCGCGATACAGGTAGGATGTGTCATGTGTGCATCAGTCTGCCTTGGTGGCCTTGTCTCTCTTGTTGCCCCCCTTGCCTGCCTTCTTCTTGGCCACGCGGTGCATCTCAACACTGTTCTTGCCACCACCACCACCCAACACCTGAACCGCTTCTTAGACAGAGTACGCAAATAGCCCATCATGCCAAAAGCCGGCTTGGGCTTGGACACAACCGCAACACACGACAGCAGTGGGAAGCTCTCGAAGGCACTCACCACACACTCAGCGAGCGATGCGAACATCTCTTTGGCTTGTGCATCCGACAGCCACGAGGATCGGCGGTGCGCAAAGCCGCCTACATCTCCTCGTGTGGTGTCGACATGCACTTCCAGACGAGACACACGACGCTGCATGACCTGCCTGCCTGCCTCCCTCTCCCCACCGTACACACGCCAGCCGACAGACACATTCTGATGCATGTTGGCCTCATCGTGATAGAAACCGAAGTGGCCATAGGCAGGCTGTGCGGCAAAACGGCACTTGACCTGCAGTGTGATGCTCTCGCCTTCAGCAGGGAGATGGCTCACACCCTCAGGCACCATGCACAGCACAGGCTGGTCGCCCGCCTGGACGCTCAGCTCAAACGTGGCTCGCTCGAGTGACGACAACGCACTCAGCACACCCGACACGCCGCCCGCATACGTCTCCATGCCCCTCTCTCCCTCACACACGACAACCGACGACACATTTGGGAAGAGGCCCTCAGGATTGGCAGTGATGTAGCCAGGGAGATCATCGGGCCACCCATTCGCCTTGACGGTGAGCTCCTCCGCCGACTCACACGGTGCGAGTGCGTCAAGCCCCGGAGCTGCCATCACGGTGCCGGGCAGCGGATGGCCGTCGAGGGTGACTTTGTGAGCCTGCTGGCAGCACACTTGGACGGCCGGGAGGGAGGCTGCGATGGCATTGGCGTCGCCGGTGAAGGGGAGGTGGATCTTGAGGCCCTCAGTGCCGGTGCTGGTGTATGCCTCCGCTGCATCGGCAGCAAGGCACGTGTTGCGGAAGGCGTGCAACTTCTGATGCATTACATGCATAACAAGGACACAAGCCATGAATGCAGGCGTGTGATCTGGATCCGTGTGGCTGTCATCAATCTCACACACCTGTATGTCGTCCGATGAGTTGATGGCTCTGTCCCCCAAACACATCTCGATCTCCCACATGGGGCCGCCCGTGTTGTTGCCGATGACCTCGGGC